>ML778775.1:326776-351571 GCA_009831015.1 Picea engelmannii | reverse complement strand
ATATACTTATGATGGAACTAGTATGGAGTACTAACCTTCTATATATATATACCTAGATGTATTTCTTATAGATATATATGTATATAAGTATGACTATTTGCTTGTTTGCTACTCGGCATGAACACAATAGAAGAATACTTCAGAATCAATGCCGATAGCAAAAATTATAAGTTATACTTACACATGTATAGACTTGTCCTACATTCTGTAAGTAATCATTTCCAACAAACATGCAATTACGATAACAGGAACATTTACGAAATGGTAGGAACTATAGGGAACATTTTTGATATACATATTCCTTTTCCTTATTATCAAGAATTATCACAGATTGTTCAGAAGGACTTTGTAACATTATAAAGAGTTGCACATATTTCAAGAATTTTAGATGAAAAGACTAACGGATACACCATACCACACAGAACAACCAAAGCAGGGCCAACAGATTTATATACGATGACAATTTGTATAAAGAAATAATCCATATGTAGTGTACAGAGTCGGGAATTCTCAATCCCTTTTGTTATATATAAGCAAATTCAAGCCTGTATAATTATTTATTGTATAGATCCAATCAAACCCTTTGTGAACAGAAGGAAATTTAGGAACAGACTGAATACATCTCGAAATATATCAAGTATCCTCTCAAACTAATTGCAAACTCAAATTGAATATTACCTCGGTAAATGCGAAAGGATTTCACATCCAGTACTCTTAGTTTTCCGAAGGCATACGTTGTTGAATTTAAGGATAAAGTTACAGGAATAAAATAATATAAACTATCGGGAATTCCAATATAACAAGAAAATTTACATCGTATAAATTTTCCTTTCCAAAATTCGAGACACGGGTCGGTAAAAGAAAACCCGACTAAGCCATTCGGTCAGACCCTTTAGTTTTAAAGTCAACTCTCGTATTGGATTCTGGAAACATTTTTGCAGAGTCATAAAAATTAACAATCTGTACCACAGTCTACCCTGAACACCTAAGCTTCTTGGAAGGGTAGAATGGAACTTGATACCTTGGGCATGGGTGATCAAAATTGCACTTCATATCTTCGCGTGACCGAAACCCTGTACATTGCAAAATACATCTTTTTAGTCTTGATCAACAGAGATGGAAGATTTAAGTTAATATTAAGAAAAATAGCCAAAGTAATACTCATATGTAGTTGGAGGAGTTCGATATCCTTCACCACTACAACGAACTGTGTGCCACCTAGGCCGAGAAGGGAAGAGGGGCCCAAAATCTCCCTGGTGTGTTCCCTCACGAAGAAAATCAGAGAGGCCCACCATTAGTTTTACGGACTAGTAAATAACCAAAAGAAAATTTTAAAGGTTGTTTATTCGAATGTTGAACATATATCTATAGGTCATACGACAGGTATAAACCAACCTTTAACTCAAAGTAAATGTAAGGATGAGTTGTTGTGGGCCAATAACCATTATCACTAAATTCTGTTTCGACTCTGGAATTTAGCTTAGATATAGACACAATACAGTTCTAAAAACCCCAGTCGTGCTTACCCCTTTTGAAATGTATTCAGATTTGTAAGAGGAGCAAGAATGACATAAACCCCAATCGCCCTTAGTATGTTTCACAGAGTACAATATTTGTCTTAATATTTAGACCGACTACCAACACTTTTATGAATGGTCCCCAAACAATAAGTGTACAGTCAAACGTTTTCGTCAAATAATCAGACAAGTGAGAACCCGAGAATACCCTTCTTACCAGACGCCCAACTAGGTTAGTGATGACATTCAAAGCGTGCCTGAGTAACTCACGTATTGGGGATTAAGCATAGCAATGGGCACATGTGAAACCCTAGCCTTATAAACTCCAGAGCCATAGTTATAGAGAAGCACAGTGTATGCTAGAGAGAAATCCAGTACTTAAACTAGTGATTACAAAACTAAAACAAAAAATGCTACCTACGTGAATTCATGAATAGGAGTTATAAATAAAGATAAGACGGAGCAACCTTGCAGAGCGTTTGATCAAGGATTTCAGTTTTATAATATTCTTATCGATAGGAGGATTAATATTGAGAGGCACTACTTGCCACCATTCTCCTCACGCCGAGAGTTGTCCAGAAGCACCAAGAAAGTGTAAGGTGTTTTCTTTCGGAGAAAGTTTGTTCAGAATGATCTCAGACAACTACGGTTACCCTAAAACCTCGAACCCTGCACTTATTGAATGTGAAGAGTACAACTGAAAATGCGCCATGTGATATGAGCGACTTGGTGTGTTTGGATTGGATGAGGGTACAGGGTTGGCTCTCATCCTTCATCCACCTCCATTAATGGTGAGTCAGATATTAACAATCGGCTGCCAACCTCTTGACATTTAATTTGTTTCATGAAGACAAGGGTGAGCCTCCTCTAAACCCTACATTTCAAAAATATCAATTCTTTGATTACTTCTAGTCAGGTTAGTACCGAGAGTTATAGTGTGTCTACACCTGGAAAGATTAACCAACTGTCTACTTAGAGTTCTGCTATTAACTAGAACTTAGGATGCGTGTGAAGAAAATACTCTTTGTCTACAAGTAGTTACCAAGGGATTCATCGAAGTCATATTTACCTAGGGAAAGACAAATAGTTAAGTACAATGATGAAACATTTAGAATTCAACACCCTTACTATGTGTACAAAATATTATTCATGGGTTTTGGAGTCTAAAGTTGCGCGTTCATGTTTTACAAAGAATATAGGGCCCTAAGTCCTAGGGTCATGTATTTCCTTTCTTCCAAAGGATAGCCTTTTAATCCCCTTGTAAAAGCTAGTAGGACTTAAACAAAAGTTGAAAGGAAAACTTTGGATGTTGAGTCTATTATATGCGGAACGGGAAGGTGAATACTTAGGTATCAGAGTTTCACAATAAAAATTAAATGGATATTTCGCTAATTATGAGTATGTGTTACAGTATTAGAGTTTTAATGTACCTTAGAAGTTTTTTTTTTTTTAATGAAATTGAGGTATATTACACATGGTATCAGAGTGAAAGTTACAACACTGGACCTAAACAGGGTCATATTAGTCGCTTAATCATATGTTGCGATTTATGAAAAACTAATAAACCTTGTTGTTACAAATAGAAAGCCCTTTCTATTTTGTGATAATTATGGCAACTCGGCACGATGCAAAAATCAAGATGGAGGGAGATCTGGAGCAGAGACCTCCTGGAGATCCAAGACAGAACAACAAGGGAAGCTCACCCATGGAAGTGTTGGAAACAATGAGGAATCTTATTGTTGAACTACAGGTTTTCAAAGCCGACAATGAGAAACTGAAGAAAGCACAGCAGGAACAACAAGAGATAAACGAAGTCCTACTACCCAGTATAGTGACCAAGAAAAGCCCGAAGGATGATAATAATAATGAATAAGTCAGGAAGAGAGATTCCAAGAACTCAGGACCAGAAACATAAAAATGAGATAGCTCATCTGAAGGAATACCTTTAGCTGAAGAAAAAATTAAAACAGACAGAAAAAGGAAACAAGTAGACCATCTTGAACGAGAATTCAAAAAGATCAAACCAACTACTTTCAATGGAGAATCCAAGATAGGATAAGAAGCTGAGGGATGGTTGTTGGACATCAAGAAATACTTCAAGATCTACAACTACTCCAGTAATATGAAGGTCATAATGGCCATCTACAATCTGAAAGGGAAGGCCAACGTTTGGTGGAAAGACCTGAAATTGGCCAAGGGCCTAAAGGAGAAATAGTTGGAATGGTCTGAATTTAAGAAGTATTTCAAGAAATAGTACCTTTCTAAAAGATACTATGAAATAAAAACAAAATAAGTTTACAAACTAAGGCTTGGACATATGACAATGGAAGACCTTATAAATAAATTCTTGGAAGTATTAAGGTTCGTACCTTACATCCGAGAAGATAAGGTAAAAATCCAACGATTCTTAAGCTATTTACCGCAGTCCTATCGGGACAAAATTAAATTTGACAACCCCAAATCATTAAGTGAAGTTTTCAAGAAAGCATGAATGTGCTACGATCAATACAAACAATGGGTAGAGTTTCCTAAATCTTGGAAGGATAAGAAACAGAAACGGATAAATTAATGAAAGAAGGGATACCAACCAACTCCCTATCGAAATGTAGCAAAAAGATTCCTGAGGAAAGACTTTCACGCAAAACATTCAAGCACACTGGGAGGCGGTAAACTGATAAACCTGAGAATGAAGAAATTCAAGGATAATCCCCAAGAACCATTAAAGTGTTTGGAATGTGGGGAACCTCATCTCAGGAGGAACTGCCCATGTTTAAACACGACAAACAGAACTTTTGTACATAATATACAAGAAGCTTCAATGGTGGGTGATGTAGGCAGAAGCCTACATCGTATTAATGCATCCATTGACAATCGTCAAGCTGAACACCAGTCCTCGATGGTAGAGATCAAAGGTAAAATCAATAACACTCGAATTTCTATTTTAATTGACCCTGGAGCTATGTTAAGTTATATTACTTCTGATGTATTAGAGTCAAACAAGCTTATGAAACTGAAACACACAAAATCATGGCTCGTACAGCTAGCAACAGGAACCAAAAGAAAAGTAGTTGACTATATTTCTAACTTCAAGTTCAGCTTACATGGTCAAAGCATAAGAACAAGTCTGAACATCCTACCACTAGGGTCTTATGATATGATTATCAAAATGGACTGGTTGGAAAAGCACAAAGAAGTACTAGATTGTTATGCAAAGACACTTAACTATAAAGATGATCTTGGCACTACTAGAACAACCCAAGGCATACCAAAACCTGTATCAGTCAGACAAGTTTCAGCGATGCAACTCAAGAAATGTATGAGAAAGGGATGTCAAGTTTATGCAATCCAAGTAATGAATCTGTTAGAAAAATAAGATAAGACAAAGATAGAAGAATTTGTTGTCCTTCGTGAATTTAGAGACATGTTTGTGGATGAGATACTAGAATTACCTCGTAGAAGGGAAATAGACTTCTCCATATACCTACTACCTAGTTCAGCCCCTATCTCAAAAGCACCTTACCAAATGAGCCTACCAGAACTGACAGAATTAAAGTTACAGTTACAAGAATTGTTGGATAACGAGTATATCAGGCCAAGTGTTTCACCATGGGGGTTTCCAGTCCTCTTTGTGAAAAAGAAGTTTGGTACTTTAAGACCATGTATCGACTATAGACAACTGAAAAAAATGACTATTAAGAACAAATACCCCTTACCAAGGATAAATGATCTATTTGATCAAGTAGGTGGGGCCAAGATCTTTTCAAAGTTGGATTTGCGATCCGATTATCATCAAGTTAGGATAAAGGACGAGGACATAAACAAAAAAACTTTTCGAACAAGATATAGACACTATGAATTCGTAGTCATACCTTTTGGACTCACTAACACACCAAGCACATTTATGTGCCTGATGAATAGTATTTTTAGTCAGTACTTAGACAAGTTCGTATTACTATTTATTGATGATATTCTGGTCTATTCTAAAATGGAGGAAGAGCATGACAAACACTTAAGAATAGTTCTACAAACGCTGAGGGAACACAAATTGTATGCCAAGTTTGATAAGTGTGACTTTTATCTAAAGGAAATACAATATCTAGGCCATGTAATTTCAGCAGAAGGCATTGTCATAGACCCTGAAAAGATAAAAGACATTATGGAATGGTCAGTACCTAAAGATGTAGAGGATATCCGGTCATTCATGGAAATCACTAGATATTATCACAGATTTATAGAAGGGTTTTCCAAGATAGGATACCCTATCACATCATTCCAAAAGAAATGGAACAAATTTAATTGGTCACAGAAGTGCTAAGACAGTTTTAACAAGTTGAAGGAATTATTGACAACGACACCCATCTTGAAGGTAGGAGACCTAGACAAAGACTTTACCATCTGTGTCGATGTGAGTAAAGAAGGACTAGGTGGTGTTCTAACTCAGGAAGGACACGTGATTTTTTATGAGTCCCACAAATTAAAGGAACATCAGTGAAATTATGTCACTCATGACTTAGAATTGGCAGCGTTAATACACGCCCTAAAAATGTGATGACACTACATAATGGGCAGAACATTTCTACTATTAATGAATAATAGTGGCGTGAAGTATCTGTTTAACCAACCAGACCTTAATGCAAGGCAAGCAAGATGGCTAGCCTTCCTGATCGAATTCGACTTCAAAGTCAGACATATCAAGGGTAAGGAAAATAAAGTAGCAGACGCTTTAAGGAGAACAATCCATGGGTTATTTGAAATAAATATCAGCAGAGCAGAAAGTGATCTGGAACAAAGAATAAAGACAATAGGTATTAACGACAAAAATTACACTAAGATAATGGAAGAATTACAAAACACTACAATGGAAGAATTACAAAACAATATTGTATATGCAGAGAAACCAGATCTAAGTATCGACAAGAAGGCACTATTATGATTTAAGAACCAACTTTACATTCCAGATTCAACAGAGTTAAAGTTAATAATCTTGGATGAAGTGCACAAGAAACTATATTCTAGCCACCCAGGATACCAGAAAACAATAACAATACTTAGAAAACTATTTTTCTGGCCTAATATGAAGGGAGAAACAACAGAATATTTGGCTAGATGCCAAGATTGTCATTAGGTTAAGGCTGAACACTAGCATCCAGTCGGCATATTACAACCATTACTAGTACCAGAATGGAAATGGGAGACCATATCGCTGGACTTTATAACAAGTTTGCCAAAAACATAGAAACATAATGACTCTATTATGGTTGTAATCAATAAACTCAGTAAGTCTGCACACTTTATTCCTAGAAAGTCTACTTTTAAAGCTATAAACATTGCTGAAATATTTATGAAAGAAACTTTTAGACTGCATGGTATTCCTAAAATGGTGATTTCAGATAGAGACGTAAAATTCACATCTACTTTTTGGAAGGAATTGTTTGCAGGGCTAGATTCTAATTTGAATTTTAGTATGATTTATCACCCACAGACAGATGGACAGACCAAAACGACAAATCAAAGCGTAGAGGATATTCTCCGCATGTACGTAAGAACAAAACCAAACAAGTGGGAAGACTATCTACGCTTAGTAGAATTTGCATATAACAATGGGTACCAAACATCGGCTAAGTTAAGTCCTTTCGAGGTACTATACAACAAAAAGTGTATGACTCCAATTAACTGGGATAACCCGATTGACAGACTCATGGTTGGACCAGAGATTCTCCAAGAAATGGAGAACATGGTAAGGAAAGTACAACAAAACTTAAAAGAACAACAAGATAGAAAGAAGAGCTATGCAGATCAGAAAAGAAGACACTTGGAATTCCAAGTGGGAGACCATGTTTGTTTGAAGGTCAAATCCCAAAAAATTTTGTTGAAGTTAGGAAACTATGCCAATATGGAACCTGAGTTTTGTGGGCTCTTCGAGATACTAACTCAAATTTGACTCGTAGCATACCAACTTGCACTTCCAAATAATTTAAGAATTCATCATGTATTTCATGTCTCTTTGTTGAAAAAGTATGTTCATGACCCTACGCAAATGTTTGATTAGAACTTGGTGCAGGTGGAACCCGAAGGTAAGTTCTAGGTGGAACCCCTGCGCATTCTGGACTGGAGAGAAATAACACTTAGGAACAGAGTCGTCGCTCAGGGAAAGGTGCAATGGAAGCACTTTCATCTTGAGGAGGACACTTGGGAGTTGCAGGGAGATTTACATAAATCTCATCCAATCCTATTCCAAGAAAGGAATGAACACTGAGGACAGTGTTTTATTGAAGGGGGAAAGGATGTGACATCCCCAAAAATAAAGTATTTTTGAAATTTAAAATTCGTTGGAAATTATTTCGTTTTTAGTAAATTCGAATTTGGAAAATGTTTTCCATTTATTGCAATTTTGAATTTCGAATTTGATAATTGTAATTAAATTATTATGATTGTTGCACAAAGACTTGATTTGACCCAATTAACTATTTGAATTGACACTTGTATGAAAAAATAATATTTTATAGTGATTGTAGGAGGACAAATGGAACAACCATGTTAAAATCAGCTGACCATGGCTCCATGAGTGGGGAACATGTTGGAACTACCTATGGGCTGATTATTACAAGTGGAAAATCAGAGATTTGTCCATTGGTAGCCCCTGGAAATTAGGGATTTAGAAAGATCCTAAAATTCCCAAGGAGGAAAGAAAGACCTAGGCAAAAGGATCATTGTGTTAAATAGCATATGTGAGGAGGCAGGACGTTGTCGAGTATGCAAGAAAGAGACTACTGTTAGTTTTAGTTCTTGCTGTTATGAACACTACTGATTGAGTGTGAGGCAAGAGGAGTCTGCAAAGACCGGAAAACATTGCCGAGGAGGAGCTTTCCTAGTTAGCCCTCATGGATTCATGGTCAAGCTAGGAGGTGGATTGTGCAAGTGAATTTGACTGCCCTGTCCTACAGTTGGGAGGAACGTGGTTGTTCCCTTTGTCTCCCCGCTGTAGTGTCCCCAAGGCCGAGCCCTGATGTAAACTATGATTTTAAAGAGATTGTAAATATGTGTTATAGGCTAGTGAGCCAAGTTTTGTATAAGCCAGTAGGCTTATGTGTTTGATTAGGCCAAAGAGCCTAAGGGTTGAAGGCCAAGGGCCTGGATTTTGTATCTGTATGTATGCAGCACATCAATAAAATATAAACACCTGCCAGGTGCAGACCGACCATGATGAATGAGTGATGGGGGACTGAGCGTCCACAAAGTGGGCAAGGGATTAGGGGCTGAAAGGTGAGAAAAGGGGCTGAGTGTTGAGCCTAGGGGCTAAGCCTAAGGGGCTTAGGCCTGGAATAATATTTTAATATTATTTCCAAAAAGAGCCATGTGCATATTATTTTATCCTAAGTTCCTGGCAAGGGAGGGAACGTGCAAAGGGGATGCACGTTGTGGAACGCATGCAGTTCCCAGGGTGACAAGTGTCAATCCTGGTGCATGCAAATATAATCGCTAAGATGAACCGCGAGGGGGGATATTCTTCATTCGGACCCGAATGTATGAGCATGAACTGGTGGGACCTCTGCAAGAATACTTCATACCATCCTGAAAGCAAGACCATGATACTATTCCGTGATTGTTGAACCTGTTGGAGAAGCACTTGTTTGTTTTTCCCAATTGGCTGTTGCGGCCAAGCAGTGTTGGACTGTGCGTGGCGTACTGGCCAGAGTAAGCTTGGGCTGAACTTGTGTATTTCCTCTCTTCTGGTGAGGGAGGATTGTGGTTGGAGGAAGCAGGTTGTCAGGCCTGTGAGCAACTCTTTCCAGGTGAAAGAGTTTGCTGGGAAGTGTTTTCTTCCAGAGAGTGTCCAGCACCAGCTACAGAATCTGAGACTTCCTGATCCGGCCTGTTGTTGAGACTCAGAGGGGGAGGTTAGCACCGATGCACTATGCGTGTGAAGGTGTATACTCCCGGGTGGAACATGCATGTGGGGAATGAGGATCTGGTAGTAGTGGGCGTAAGATGGAATCTTTGGGAAGAATCCTTCCAGATATTTCTGTGCTGTCTTCCCTGTAACCTCAGACTAGCCTAGGATTCCTTGACTTGGGGTGGAGCTTGGTCCCAGCTTGGGGGTGACCCACTATTGAGCTAATGAACAATGTGGTCTAAGGCTGGGAGTTTCGTGGAAGGCCTGCACTTGGTTGGTGATTTCTACAGCTGTTAAAAGATAAGTATTTGAATTATGTTTTGATCATGTTGTGCATGACCATGTTGTTTATGTATCATGTCTTCCACTGTGTAAATGAATTATTGATTGGTATGGAATGTTCCATTTATAGTAGTAACGAGATATGTTTTACTCTGTAATTTAATTGTGCTTAATTTTGTTAAATGCATGTGGTTATACTAGTCTGTGTTATTATTAAAAAGATGTGTACAAATTGGTATCCGAGCGCGAGTAAGCTCCGAACTGTGAAAAAAAACAAAAAAAGTACACTACAAATTGGTATCAGAGCCAAGGTTTCGACACTGAGCCTTGATGGGCCAGTGGAGTGGTCTTTGGACTGAGAATGCGAGGGGAAATTGGGTCTGGAATGACCAATTTCAGACCCTGGGTTTCTCTGTAGCGTCAAGGAGATAATTAATGAGTTTCTTTTAAAGATTAGGAGGTATGGCGGCATTATGAAACCACAACCAGTATGGTATGAGTCCACAGGGAGAGAGGACTCCACACCGGTGGTGTTAGAACCGTAGGATCTATTCGAGAGGGAAGGAGAACCCTTGTAACCATCAGATTTGGAGAATGTGCACAAGGTTTAAAGCCTTTGAATACTGCACAGGAGGTTACGACCACATCAGGAGTTTAAACTCGGGAGGATCGTGAGTCATAGGATCACTGTGGGATTACCCGTCAACCGTCCGAGTTGACAGAAGTTGCATGGGGTTTAAGTCCTCATGGGTAGAGGATAAGTCCCGGAGATTCATCGGGATATTAGAGTCATCGGGGTTTTGTTAAGCCAGAGAATCGAGACCTTGTGGTTCTCGAAATCCCAAGAAAGGAGCCTAGTCGTTGATCTCGGCAGGACATGCGTCAATATTCTGAGGAGTCATCAGGATATTGGAGGCATCGGGATTTTACAGGTTGAGAGAATTGAGACCTTTTAAGTCTTGAAACTTCAACGGAGTATCTCAGTCGTTGGTATCAACAGGACACCTGTCAGAAATCAGGACAAGAGTCGGGATTTAACCCATCGAGGATTCCAGGAGGGAAGAAATCATGGTCACAGGAATTGCAACTCGCGATGTCCAATATAGCGATGGGAAAGTGGTGACGTGGAGAAATGAGTTCTCACATGCATCGGGGATCGGTACATCGGATTTCTCGGTGACGAGAGAATTAGTGCCAGAGAAGTCACGAAACTCTGAAACGTGACGGCCCCACTGTTATAGAGTTGTAGTGGAGGATAGGTGTCACCCCACATCGGGGTTTGAAACTTCATAAGTTCTGGGAATAAGTGCAATTGAGGTTTCGATATCATGAAACGCGATTTCCCGATTGTAAAAGGAGTGTGGGCCAAAGCTGCCAACAAGGGGGAACAGGTGGCGCACTGCATCAGTGTATCGGAAAATGTGAAATCAGAGTCACAAAGGAGGTCGAGAATTTTCATGGAAAAATTCCCGAAGTCCCGAGACTCAATCGGGATCGTCCATTCGTTGAGGAAACCTGGCAGTAATCCAGGCAATCAGGAAAAAGTCCCGATAGAAGAGTCATCCATCGTAAATCGGGATTCGGGTCATTGGGAATCGTGGGGACAAGAGGTTCATGCATTCTGAAACCCCAAACCCTGAAAACCCGATAAGGGTATAAGGCTGCGATCTTGTAAGACTGCAGTCACATGGACCGTGTCTTAACCCTGAAGGGCTAAAGAAAAAGGGCGCATCGAAAAATCAGAGATCGGAAGTTCATGAGAGTAGGAACTCATGTCATTGGGAATCCCGAAACCCCGATACTCGAAGCTTCAGTCGGAAAGATGACCCCATAGAAACCTAAAAGAGCACCACGTGCTAACGAGTGGGAAGACAAGGCAAGAGGGGTGGGACCCTAGTGACATCACCAAAGATGACGTGGACCTTCTGGAACGCACTATGTCCCATCACAGTTAACGGCGACAGCGGTGCTTTGGGGGTCAGAGTTAATTAAACCCAAAATTTTGGATTTTGGGGAATTGTAGTAAAAGGGAATAGGAGGTCACTATGCAATAGTATTAAGCATCGTTATCCCGATCATGTAACAACACTCAAACCTAAGGGTAAGGATAGGAAGCCTTTCATAGTCTCCGATAAAGAGACTATTCTAGTAAATGGTTTTCATGTCCCTTACGCTGCTGGTTTCTTATTTGTTTACCTGGGTGAAGATATTAATACCCATAAGGTATACACAGAGTTCAGTGAAGATGCATTATTAGTCCTACCTGAATTTGAAGACAGGAGTAATAAATTGTTGTTTGGCTTTCTAGAGAGTTTAGCATGGGCTGCGGGTGAAGCTAATATTAAAACGGTTTACTTCCATAACTTCTCCCGCTTCGATGGTATCATATTAATGAAAAATTATGCTAAACATGGGGATAAGTACTCCATCAAACCTCTTATGAGGAACAATAGGCTTTACGAGTTAGTAGTGTCTCAGGGAAATAAAGTTGTGTTATGTCTACGGGATTCATTAAATCTGCTCCCAAGTAGTCTAGATACATTTGCTAAGACCTTATGTCCATAATTATGCAATAAAGGCTCCATCAAACATGACGAAGTGAAAGTGTCGAATCTAGTGACTAAAAGATCCGAACTGTTGGAGTATATGGAACACGATATTCGTCTGTTAGGTGGTGTGATGCAGAAGGCACAAGATCTTTATTTTAAGAAATTCCAAGTTGATATTCCAAGTTGATATATCCGAGGTTCCGAAACCCGAAGTACTGAGAAACTGAAGTTTCAAAAACGATAATTTTGTAGAGCCTATTGAGAGCTTGAAAAACTTATTTTAAAATCGAAATGTCTTTTATTTTACTCGAACTGGCTTATAATATTGTGGTTGTTCGTGAAGGTTTAATGGCCTGACAATTTTGAATTGAATTGCATAGTGCGTGTGAAGAGTTTAACGAAGGCCAGAACCCCATCTAAGCAATGCTGAGTATGGAGTGGGGAAAAGTGAAGCTTACCCCTGAAATAGAAAATGAACGAGAAGAAAAGGATGTTAACCTGGGAGTCGAAGGGTCGAACTCTAATGGGCATGGAAAAGAGATGGATAAGGAAGGACATATGATGAAAATCATTGAAGGGTTTCAAAGAGAGGCCAAGGAGCGCCGAGATGATAGCCGAGAGCTCATGAAAGTTAGGGACCGGCAAGGTGCATTAAACTTGAAATTTTTTAAGAGTCTAGAAAGAATAGAGAAGAAACTTGAGAAGGGAAGAGACTCAGGTATGACAGAGAGTCGCAGAACCCATGGGAGAAGAAGTAGGTCGAGGAGTGGTAGATGACATCTTAGTCGCTGCCAAAGACGTTATGACAGTAAGACACACAATAGTTCAAGCCCATCATCTACCAGAAAACATCAAAAATCTGGAAGGGAGGAATTGAAAGGAGAGATGAATAAAATTAAACCTCCAACATTTGATGGAGAGAATAAGAAGGAGGAAGATGTTGAAACTTGGTTTTTGGGCATGAATAGATACTTGCAGCTGTAGAATTATTCTTCCCATGCAGAAGAAAGAATTGCAATGTACCAGCTGAAAGGAAAAGTGTCCATGTGGTGGGATCAGTTTGTGCAGGTACAACACATCAGAGAGAATGAGGCCACTTGGAAGGAATTTAAGAGGTATTTCGAGAAGAAATACCTGATTAAAAGATATTATGATAGAAAGATGAAGGAGTTCTTCGAACTCAAGTTGGGCAGTATGACCATTGATGAGTATGAACGAAGTTTTCTGGAACTACTGAAGTATGTTCCATTCATCAAAGATGAGGCTTTTAAAATTCAGAGGTATCTGAGTGGACTGCCACCTTCCATTGGTGACAAGATTCAATATGATGATCCTAAGACTATGGAAGAAACAATAAGAAGGGTGAAATGCTTATACGAACAACAAAGAGAAAACCCTACCTTTCGGAAGGCTTGGAATGACCGGAAGAGGTTTAAGAAAGAACAGAGGCAGAAGGGAGACAAGCCTTCCTTTTTCCGAAACAGTCTTCAAGGACAACCATCATTTAGAGAGCCGAGAAGGACTGAAGAGGGTGCACAAAGACAGAGACAGACACCCATTTAGTGTTGGGGCTGTCAAGGAAACCACAAGTACAGAGATTGTCCCCATAAAAATGGTAAGGCAAGAATTGTACATATTGTTCAGCAAGATGAAACAGTGGAGGATATGGGCAACAGAATGCCGAGGATCTACGCAGCCCTAGACAACAAGCAAGAGGAATTTCAATCGCACATGATTGAAGTGGAAGGCATGATCAACAACCGACCACTTGTTATTTTAATTGATTCAGGGGCTAGCCATAGTTATGTAGATCCTAAAGTGGTGGAAATTTTGCATCTAACGAAGAGAAAACATGAGAAGTCTTGGTTAGTGCAGCTAGCCACAGGGACGAAGAGGAAGGTCACTGAATTGGTTAAGTCCTATTCAGTGGACATGAAAGGAATGAGCACTAAGGATGAATTGAACATTCTACCTTTAGGCTCATATGATTGCTTAATTGGGATGGACTGGCTGGACCAGCACCATGCCCTTCTGGATTGTTGAAACAAGAGGTTCACATGTCTGAACGAAGAGGGAAATCAGGTAACAGTCCAAGGAATTCCTAGAACTGTGGTTGTGAGGGAAATCTCAGCTATGCAGCTGAAGAAATGTTACTGGAAAGGATGTCAATTATTTGCAGCCTGGGTTGAAGAAGCATTCCAAGATGTGGTCTCGAATCTGGGAGACCACAGGGTGCTCAAATATTTTGAGGACGTGTTTCAGGAGGCGCCTGGACTACCTCCGAAGAGGGACATCGATTTTTCTATAAATATGATGCCTGGAGCAGCTCCAATTTCAAAGTCTCCTTATAGAATGAGCACACTAGAGCTAAAAGAGTTGCAACTGTAGCTCAAAGAGCTACTAAAGAAAGGTTACATTCTCCTCAGTGTGTCACCGTGGGGAGCCCCGGTCTTATTTGTAAAAAATAAAGATGGAATGCTGAGGTTGTACATTGACTTTCAACAGTTGAATAAAGTCACTGTCAAGAACAAATATCCTCTGCCAAGGATTGATGATCTTTTTGATCAGTTGAAGGATGCGAAAGTATTTTCGAAAATAGATCTTCGATCTGGATATCACCAAGTGAGAATAAGGGATGAGGACATTAGCAAGACTTCCTTCAGAACAAGGTACGGTCATTATGAGTTCACAATGGTGCCGTTTGGACTGTCCAACGCGCCTGCTGTCTTCATGTGCTTAATTAATGGAGTGTTCAAATTATTTGGACAAGTTTTTCATAGTCTTCTTGGATGATATCTTGGTGTACTCCAAGACAGAGGAAGAACATGAACAACATCTTAGAATGGTGCTGCAGGTGTTGAGAGAACACCATCTCTACGCAAAACTAATCAAGTGCTCATTTTACCAAAAGCAGATCCATTATTTGGGACACATTGTTTCTGAAGAGGGGATCACTGTGGATCCTGAGAAGGTACAGGCCATTCAAGAGTGGCCAGTGCCAAGAAATGTGACAAAAGTTAGATCCTTTATGGGTCTGGCAGGTTATTATAGGAGGTTCATAGCCAGATTTTCAAGGATAGCTCATGCTATCACTTCCTTGCAAAGGAAGGAGAAGAAGTTCCAGTGGACTGAACAATGTGATAGCAGCTTCCAACAATTGAAGCAGTTTCTCACTAGTGCTCCAATCCTAAATATTGCTGATCCAGGTAAGGATTACGTAGTGTTCACGGATGCATGTAAGGAAGGGTTGGGAGGATTTCTCAGCCAAGAGGAATCTGTAATTTGTTATGAATCTCGAAAGCTGAAAGAGCATGAAAAGAATTATGCCACTCATGATTTAGAGCTGGTAGCAGTTGTCCATGCATTGAGGAAATGGAGACATTACCTCATGGGTAAGAAATTTAAATTAAGAACAGATCACAGTGGTCTGAAGTATTTATCTGATCAACCAACCCTAAATGCCAGGCAAATTAGATGGCTGGAATTTTTGTCCGAATATGACTTTGATATTAGGCATATCAAAGGGAAAGACAATAAAGTGGCTGATGCACTCAGTAGAAAAGTGCATGAATTACATGCTACAACCATTATCATGTACAAAATCGAGTTGAAAGACAGAATTATGGAGGCTGCAAGTGCTGATTTGCAGTACAGAAATCTTGTAGCAAAGCTACATCAGCATGAAAAACCATAGATTGAGAAAGGTTATGCCTTGGGAACTGATGCTCTACTTATGTATAAGAATAGAGTATATGTACCCAATGACCAAGAGTTGAAGATGGAAATTCTAAAGGAAATGCATAACGTGGTTTATGCTGGACATCCTGGATATCAGAAGACTATGGCAGCAATCAAAAGCCATTATTTTTTGCCAGGTATGAAGAAGGAAATTGTTGAATACATCGCCAGATGTATGGAATGCCAGAAGGTCAAGGCTGAGCACAGACACCCAGCAGGGTTGTTGCATCCTTTACCTATTCCTGAGTGGAAATGGGATGTGGTAACAATGGATTTTATCATAGGATTGCCTAGAACAAGCAAGCAACATGATTCAATCATGGTGGTGGTGGACAAGCTTACTAAAGATGTCCATTTTATTCCACTAAAAACCACCCATAGAGCAGCAGATGTTGTTGATATCTTTTTAAAAGAGGTTGCATGCTTGCATGGAATTCCTAAGACAATTGTGTCTGATAGAGACCCAAAATTCACTTCAAATTTCTGGAGAGGACTGTTCAAGGGATTCATAACGAATATGAACTTCAGTACAACATATCATCCTGAGTCTAATGGACAGACAGAGAAAGTAAACAGAGTAATAGAGGACATGCTGAGAATGTATGTGATGGATAAACCATCAAGGTGGGAGGACTACTTGCATTTGGTAGAATTCACCTACAATAACGGGTATCATGCATCACTGAAGATGACCCCATTCAAAGCACATTATGGAAGAAAGTGCAACACTCCAGTGAGCTGGGATAATCCAGCTGACGGGGTAGTAGTAGGACCCGAACTACTCAAAGATATGGAAGATCAGATGATAAAAATTAAATAGAATTTGAAAGCTGACCAGGACAGGCAGAAAATTTACGCTGATAGTAACAGAACCCATAGAGAATTCAAATTGGGTGACCATGTTTTCCTGAAATTGAAAACTAACAGGAGTTCCCTGAAATTGGGAAGTTGCACCAAGTTGGCAGCAAGATTTTGTGGGCCATTTGAGATCCTGGAAAGGATTGGGCCAGTTGCATACATGCTTGCATTACCTGCATCTATGACTGTACATAATGTATTTCATGTTTCACTACTTAAGAAATATGTACCTGATGCTAATCATGTTATCAATTGGACTGTGATTCAGGTGGAACCAGAAGGTGTCCTGCAAGTGCATCCTGTGCACATATTGGACAGGAAAAGCAAACATCTCCGAAATTGAGCTATAGAACTTATAAAGGTCCAATGGACTTGGTATGGTCCCGAGGACGCGACATGGGAGCATGCAGATGTTATGCGGGAAGATTACCCGCATCTTTTTGAAAATTTTGAAAATCTTGCAGATGCTATGTAAAGTTGCATTGAGGACAGTGCAAAAATAATGGGAGGGGATTGTAGTGTCCCCAAGGCCGAGCCCCGATGTAAACTATGATCTGAAAGAGATTGTAAATATGTGTTATAGGCTAGTGAGCCAAGTTTTGTATAAGCCAGTAGGCTTCTGTGTTTGATTAGGCCAGAGAGCCTAAGGGTTGAAGGCCAAGGGCCTGGATTTTGTATTTGTATGTATGCAACATATCAATAAAATATAAACACCCGCCAAGTGCATACCGACCACGATGAATGAGTGATGGGGGACTGAGCGTCCACAGAGTGGGCAAGGGATTAGGGGCTGAAAGGTGGGAAAAGGGGCTAAGTGTTGAGCCTAGGGGCTAATCCTAAGGGGCTTAGGCCTGGAATAATATTTTAATATTATTTCCAAAAAGAGCCATGTGCATATTATTTTATCCTAAGTTCCTCGCAAGGGAGGGAATGTGCAAAGGGGATGCACGTTGTGGAACGCATGCAGTTCCCAGGGTGACAAGTGTCAACCCTCGTGCATGCAATTATAATTGCCGAGATGAACCACAAGGGGGGATCTTCTCCATTCAGACCTGACTATCTGAGCATGAACGGGTGGGACCTCTGCAAGAATAATTCGTACCATCCCAAAACCGATACCATGAGACTATTCCATGATTGTTGAACCTGTTGGGGAAGCACTTGTTTGTTTTTCCCAATTGGCTGTTGCGGCCAAGCAGTGTTGGACTACGCGTGGCGTTCTGGCTAGAGTAAGCTTGGGATGAACTTGTGTATGTCCTCTCTTCTGGTGAGGGAGGACTGTGGTTGGAGGAAGCATGTTGTCAGGCCTGTGAGCAACTCTTTCCAGGTGAAAGAGTTTTCTTTGAAGTGTTTTCTTCTAGAGAGTGTCCAGCACCAACTATGGACTCTCAGACTTTCTGATCCGGCCTGTTTCCGAGACCTAGAGGGGGAGGTTGGCACCGATGGACTGTGCGTGTGAAGGTGTATACTCCTAGGTGGAACAGAAATGTGGGGAATGAGGGTCTGGTAGTAGTGGGCGTAAGATGGAATCTTTGGGAAGAATCCTTCTAGATATTTCTATGTTGTCTTCCTTGTAACCTCAGCCTAGCCTAGGATTCCTTGGCTTGGGGTGGAGCTCGGTCCCAGCTCGGGGGTGACCCACTGTTGAGATGATGAAGAGTGTGGTCTAAGGCTGGGAGGTTCGTGGAAGGCCTGCATTTGGTTGGTGATTTCTACAACTGTTAAAAGATAAGTATTTGAATTATGTTTTGATCATGTTGTGCATGACCGTGCTGTTTATGTATCATGTTTTCCGCTGTGTAAATGAATTATTGATTGGTATGGAATGTTCCATTTATAGCAGTAACGAGATATATTTTACTCTGTAATTTAATTGTGGTTAATTGTGTTAAATGCATGTGGTTATATTGGTCTGTGTTTATTATTAAAAAGATGTGTACAAACTGGTATCCGAGCGCGAGTAAGCTCCGAACTGTGAAAAAAAAAATACACTACACCCGCAAAGCAATCCAGATATGAATTCTATCTCTTTCTATGTTTATAATGACTAAATTGGTTATTGGAATGTATTTGTCATTTAGATTCGAATAATATCATGGATGAATTTTGTTCGTTCTTGTGAAGCATAAAAATTACAGAATGTCATGAGAGTTAGTACTGAATAATTATTTCGACTTAAAGCTCAAAATGAATAATGAAGTTCCTTTCCCTTACCTATGATACATGAAGAATGCATGTGCCCAATTCTAGAATTTATTTTATAGACTAGGTTATTATTGTATATATATATATACTTTTGCTGGAGCCTGGAACTAGTATGGAGTACTAACCTTCTCTCTCTCTCTATATATACTTGGATGTATTTCTTATAGATATATATATGTATATAAGTATGTCTATTGTTTGGTTGTCACTCAGATTGAACATGATAGAAGAAGAATTCAGACTCAATGTCGATAGCATAAATTATAAGTTATACTTATGCATGTACAGAGCTATCCTACATTCTTTAAGTAATCATTTCCAGCAAACATGCAATTACGATAATAGGAACAATTACAAAATGGTAGGAACTATAGGGAACATTTTTTATATACATATTCCTTTTCCTTATTATCAAGCGTTATTGCAGATTGTTCAGAAGGACTTTGTAACATTATAAAGAGTTGTACATATTTCAAGAATTTAGATGAAAAACCTAATGGATATACCATACCACACCGAACAACCAAAGCAGGGCCAACATATATATATATATACGATGAAAATTTGTATAAAGAAATAATCCAGATGTAGTGTACAAAGTCAGGAATTCTCAATCCCTTTTGTTATATATAAGTAGATTCAATCCTGTATAATTACTTATTGTATAGATCCAATCAAACCCTTTGTGAACGGAAGTAAGGAAATTTAGGAACAGATTGAATACATCTTGGAATATATCAGGTATCCTATCAAACTAATTGCAAACTCAGATTGAATATTACCTTGGAAAATGCAAAAGGATTTCACATCCAGTACTCTTAGTTTGTTGAACGCATACATTGTTAAATTTAAGGATAAAGTTACAGGAATACAAGAATATAAACTATCAGGAATTCCAATATAACAAGAAAACTTAGATCGTATATATTTTATTTTCCAAAAGTTGAGACATTGGTCGGTAAAATAAAACCCGACAAACCCATTCGGTTAGACCCTTTATTTTTACAGTCAACTCTTGTATTGGTTCTTGGAAACATTTTTACAAAGTCATAAAAATGAACAATCTCTACCACATTCTACCTTGAACGCCTAATATTCTTGGAAGGGTAGAACAGAACCCAAATACCTTGGGCATGGATGATCAAAATTGCACTTCATATCTTTGCATGACCGAATCCCTGTACATTGCAAAAAACATCTTTTTAGTTTTGATCAACAGGGATGGAAGATTTAAGTTAATATTAAGAAAAATAGCCGAAGTAATACTCATCTGTAGTTGGAGGGGTTCGACATCCTTCACCACTCCAACAAATTGCATGCCTCCCAGGTCGAGAAGGGAGGAGGGGCCCAAAATATCCATGGTGGGTACCCTCGCAAAGAAAATCAGAGAGGCCCACCATTAGCTTTACGGACCAGTAAATAACCAAAAGAAAATTTTAAAGGCTGTTTATTCGAATGTTGAACATATATCTATAGGTAATATGACAGGTATAAACCAACCTTTAACTCAAAGTAAATGTAAGGATGAGTTTTTATGGGCCAATAACCATTATCACTAAAGTCCATTTTGACTCTGTAATTTAGCTTAGATACAGACACAATACAATGCCGAAAACCCCAGTCATGTTTACCCCTTTTGAAATGTATTCATATTTGTAAGAGGAGGAGCAAGAATGACATAAACCCCAATCACCCTTAGTATGTTTCACAGAGTACAATCTTTGTCATAATATTTAGACTGACTACCAACCCTTTTTATGAACGGTGCCCAAACAATAAGTGTACAGTCAAACGTTTTCATCAAATAATCGGACAATCGAGAACTCGAGAATACCCTTCTTACCATATGCCCAACCAGGTTAGTGACGACATTCAAAGCGTGCCCGAGTGACTCACATATTGGGGATTAAGCATAGCAATGGGCACATGTGAAACCCTAACCTAATAAACTCTAGAGCCATAGTTATAACGAAGCATGGTGTATGCTAGAGAGAAATCCAATACTTAAGACAATGATTACAGAACTAAAATGAAAAATGATACCTACGCGAATTCATGAACAACAGTTATAAATAACAATAAGACAGAGCAACCTTGCAGAGCATTTGATAAAGGATTTCATTTTTAGAATTAGATGCTTACTGATAGGAGGAGTAAGCTTGAGAGATGCTCCTTGCCACCATTCTCGTCACACCGAGAGCGGTCCAGAAGCACCAGGAAGGTGTAAGGTGTTTTCTTTCAGAGCAA
Source organism: Picea engelmannii (assembly GCA_009831015.1). Lineage (NCBI taxonomy): Eukaryota > Viridiplantae > Streptophyta > Pinopsida > Pinales > Pinaceae > Picea > Picea engelmannii. The sequence continues at coordinate 330,281 of ML778775.1, read as the reverse complement.
GTTTGTTCAGAATGACCTCAGACAACTACAATTACCCTAAAACCACAAACCCCACCCTTATTGAATGCGAAGAGTAAAACTGAGAATGCGCCATGTGATATGAGTGACTTGGTGTGTTTGGATTGGATGAGGGTACAAGGTTGGCTCTCGTCCTTCATCCACCTCCATTAATGGTGAGTAAGATATTAACTCTCGACTGTCGACCTCCTCCCATTTAATTTGTTTCACGAAGACAAGGGTGATCCTCCTTGAAACCCTATGTTTCAAAAATTTCAATCCTTTGATTACTTCTAGTCAGGTTAGTATCAATAGTTACACTGTGTCTACACCTAGAAAGATTAACCAACTATCTGCTTAGAGTTCTGTTATTAACTAGAACTTAGGCTGCATGTGAAGGAAATACTCTCTGTCTACAAGAAGTTACCAATGGAGTCATCGAGGTCATATTTACCTAGGGAAAGCCAAATAGTTAAGTGCAATGACGAAACATTTAGAATTCGACACCCTTACTATGTGTCCAAAGTATTATTCATGGGTTTTGGAGTCTAAAGTTGTGCATCCATGTTTTACAAAGAATCTAGGTCCCTAAGTCCTAGGGTCATGTATTTCCTTTCTTCTAAAGGATAACCTTTTAATCCCCTTGTAAAATCTAGTAGGACTTAAACAAAAGTTGAAAGGAAAACTCTGTATGTTGAGTCTGTTATATGCAGAACGGGAAGGTGACTACTTAGGTATCAGAGTTTCACCATAAAAATTATATGGATATTTCGATAATTATGATTATGTGTTCCAGTCTTAGAGTTTTAATGTCCTTAGAAGAGTTTTTTTTTTTATGAAATTGAGGTATATTACAAAGGTAAATCCCCTTCAGCTGAAAGACCTCCATGAATACCTTCATGTTGGAGGTATACTCACTAAGTGAAAATAACATCGCCATGTTCTCTAACCATGCCTGATCAACAGAGCCATCCATGGCACCCATGAAATTGAAAAACTTAACCTTCTTGAGTTCTCTGCGAATGATACCACTACCAGTTGGAGCCTGTTGTGAACCCTCATTGGCTACAGATGCCCTAGCCTCATCTCTATCTAGTCAGTTAATCAAGGCCTCTGACATCCTTTGAAAGGACCTCATCATACCAACCACATCCCCCACAACAATCTTCTCCTTCCCAATGACTTCTTCTTCTCCTTGGGGGTTAGACCCCTCTATTGTGGATGCTACTAGAGGCATCACACCACCTCCCCTAGCACCACATCGTCTACCACCATGACATACTCTAACCATGATAACCTGCATGGACAATTTCAATTTTAATTAGTGATAATTTATTAATCAAGTGTTTAACAAAGTGGAAGGCGTAATGATCCCAAGTCATAGGGTTGAACCCACTCTGATACCATATGTAATGGCCCCTCTATTATGACAAATGATAGCAATGTGCAAAAGGTAGATATTTTTTTTTTGCGTTAGGAAATTAAAATCGATGCAACATAATTAATAGCATCACAATAGACACATCATCATAATTTAATAACGACACAATCAACACATTAGCATAATTAACAGTGACACATCATATATTAACCAATACATAAGAAAATTTACCAAATTCATCTGAGAGAAACATCATTATCGACCAATCAACATTTATCAAAGGAAACTACCCACCCAACCTATCCTACATGGTCATGACCTCTAGGACACATAAGAAATGCTCAATCCCAGGATTGATCCGATTGATTTTGACCACTTAAAGTCTTAGGGATGGCGATTGTTCTGAGGAACAAGGAGGTGTCTAATTCCCATATCCTAACATAAATCACAATCTAAATTAGATCATCAATCTCATATAATCATCAATTATTCGTGGCACAACATGATATTCTACTATACTCAATTTGTTTAGCAACAAAGAGTGTAAATTGATGGAGGGATATTTCATAAAGATTAATAAATCAAGAGTGTAGATACAATTTGAATCTCATGTATCTTAAAAATTCATATCATTTTTAAGGAAAATACTCTAGGAGCATGTAAGGAAAAGATAAAATTTCATAATCATAATGGAAGATCCATAAGAAGGCGAATCTTTTTAAGCAATACCTTAATTTAACGCCACCTTTGCATTATGTATCCAGGTTATGAAACTAATAGCAATCATTTATATTAGCTATTAAAAATAAGTCAACTACGAGCATATCCCTCCTTAAATAACTAAGAGGGACAATTCTAACAATTATATGGAAAGATTCCAAGCTACATTAATATCTAGAGGAAAAATCATAAGACAATCAACCCATAATTGAAATAATGAATTTCAAGTTAACATACACTTCCAGGAATAAGGAATTAAGGGATCGAGTTTTATTAAATAATCATAAAGGGGACTCAAGGATGACATACAATATTAATTAAGAAATTAAAGAATTTAAGGAAGGCTCAACAATGAAACAAAGCACCCAATGTCAACTAAGAATTCTGGAATAATGTAAGGTTAATTATTACACTACCAATTAATTAGTGAAGGGAATATGGGACTAGAATAAATTTTACCATTATACAAATCCATAATGATATTCAAGAATATAATTGAATTTAAGATAAACATAAAACTACCATCGACATGGAAGTGAAGAGGTAAATGAAAATGGTTGGGTTCAAGATGTGATTACTACCAACACTGGAAGTCAATGAGGGCACAATCATATGTGATGGCCCTACAATACTGAGTTCTATACTTAGCAAAAATATACAAGAGAAAGTGAGAACATCCACTGACTTCTACATATGCAATGGCTACAAATTTAAGATCCACAAAAAATATTTTTCCATGATTTGAAAATATTTAAGGCACCAGAGGAATTCTTTTCAATAAGAAATCAAAGAGTAGTTGAGTAAGATGAGACCCCCCACAAGACCCCCAACGTTCATTCATATTCGATTTTCCTATACTATTCGGCAGTCCTTAGAGAATCATCGAATCAAGAATTCTAGATTGACAACGACTAACCAGAGAGAGAGATTCATATTTAAATTTGTATTTATCCTAATCCACATGGAAATTTAACTTGAGAGTAGATCAAATTGACTGGAATAATTTAACCAAAGAAATAGATTCGGATAGTACTTTTGTGCACAAATCATAAGTAATTAATTCATGGCCAGATCTCAACCAGAATGGCAGTGTTCAAAATGTTTCTGCATTTATACATTCAATGCTCAGATTCAAATTAAAAAAAGGGCACTGACCAAAACATTGAAGCTCAGAATTCGAAATAAATTGAAGTGATCCACGCTCTTATATATATAAATTCAATGCTCAGATTCAAATTAGAAACAATGGCAGTGCCGAAAATGTTCAAGCTCGAAATTCGAATAATGGCAGTGATCTACGCTCCTACATATATATTCAACGCTCATATTCAAATTAAAAAGATAGCAGTGACCAAAACGTTTAATCTCGGAATTTTGAAATAGATGGAAGTGATGTACTCTCATATA
>ML778775.1:295903-326726 GCA_009831015.1 Picea engelmannii | reverse complement strand
ATTTTGAAATAAATGGCAGTGATCTACGCTTCTCTCTCTATATATATTCAATGCTCAAATTGAAATAAAAAAATGTCAGTGACCAAAATGTTCAAGCTTGAAATTCGATATAATTGCAGTGATATACGCTCCTACATATATATATTCAATGTTCAGATTCAAATTAAGAAGATAGCAGTGACCTAAACGTTCAAGATTAGAATTTTGAAATAAATGGCAGTGATCCACGCTCCTATCTATCTATCTATATATATATTCAATGCTCAGATTCCAATAAAAAAAATTGACAATGACCAAAATGTTCAAGATTGGAATTCGAATAATGACAGTGATCTACTCTCCTACATATATATTCAATGTTTAGATTTGAATTAAAAAGATAGCAGTGACCAAAATGTTCAAGCTAGGAATTTCAAAATAAATGGTAGTTATCTATGCTCCTACATATATATTCAATGATTAGATTCGAATTAAAAAAAAATGGAATCGACCAAAACGTTCAAGCTCAGAATTTGAATAATGGCAGTGATCTACGCTCCTACATATATATTCAATTCTCAGATTTGAATTAAAAATATAGCAGTGACCAAAAAGTTCAAGCTCAGAATTTCAAAATAAATGGCAGTGATCTACTCTCCTATATATATATTCAATGCTTAGATTCGAATTAAAAAGATAGCAGTGACCAAAATGTTCAAGATCGAAATTTTGAAATAAATGGTAGTGATCTACGTTCATGTATACAAACATTCAAGCTCATAATTCGAAGTAAAAGTGCCAGTGATCAAATGCTCATAAGTGCACAGTCTATGCTTTAACGCGAGCATGTAGAAATCGATTTGGAATTTCAGGAAGAACACAACTTAACACAAAATTTCTATTTATTTAGCTGAGAAATACCATGACAATGAAATTATTAGGAATAAGCTTCTAGAATTTATAAAAGCTTCAAGGCACTTGTCTATTCAATATTAAACTTTTCAACATAGTTAGACAACGTAAAAACTAAATTATACAATTTAAAATCCCAATGAAATTATGAATTTCAGTAAAATACCATAAATGACAAAGGAGAATTTATATTTGTTCTTTTGCAATGATGTTCCTTCCAACCTCCCGCTTGCTAACCATAGAGATTTCATCTGTACCTCTCAGCCAACGCTAGGGGTACTATTCTTCCCCCTTATCCCCCCAAGCTGCAAAGGGGCCATACACACAAACCAAAAATACTCTAACTCCTAGATTTCCTCACAAGGTAGAGCCACCACTCTCTCTCAAGCTGGGTATGCCAACTCTACCGATAACCAGTCCGATCCCTTTCCCATATAGATAATTTTCTTTATAAGAGTTTCCCTACTAACACATCCCCACTTGGAAATTAATTTTCTTTTTAATTAATTAAATTAGAATTGTTTCCCCCTTACACTTGTCACCCCCTCCCTTAGTTTCACAAGAAATTCCATATTTTATTTTAATTGAAAGTCAAATTCCCTCACATTTCCCAAATGCGCTCCTTAAATTACTCCTAGTTGTATCTTTATTCCCCATATTCCAATTTAAACATTAACGCCTTACTAAATCTGAGTTGAGTTAAAATAAGAGTCTTCTTCTATTTAGACTAGTGTTAACTAGACTCTAGATACCATTCTATGTGTACCCAAATTCTTTCATGCTTTATTCCTTTTTTATATTAAATTCCAATTTGGTATTTTCTTGCACACATATGCATTAAATCAAATCTTTAGATTTGTTTTATTTTACTTAATTCTTAATTTGCTTTACCTCATTCATTTTTAATTTAGTTAATAATTTAGTTTAATCTCCTTACAAGAACTTAGACTTAGGCTTAAATTTTTGAATAGGCTTAGATTTTCATTTGGGATTCACAATTAATAAATTCATTCTTTAAATAATTAATTAAATATGACAATTCTTAAGGATTTTACAAGGATTAATTATTTGCTGAAGGTTTTCTAGGCCACCTAGATTCATTGACTAAAGTTTTAATTATGCGACGTGCCCTTCAAGACGCACTTCATGGTCCAAGGGTGCCACTCGCCTTTGACTAGTTTTGGTATTTTTTCAACCCTTGGAGCCAACACTCCATTTAGGCAACCTTGTGAGAGACTAAGGGATACTAAGGAATAAAGACCCCACCTTATTGTGCACCTCTTAGAAATATTCGTGAGAGATTGTCTTAGTCTTCCCTCACGACATTGTGGACCTCTCAAACTAGGTATTCATTAACCTACAATTCACGTTGGATTACTAAGAGGGGGGGTGAATCAGTAATAGAACAATTTAATCCTTTTTAACCATATAATCTAAGTGTTATATCAATGTAGCATTATCATCCAATAACTGTAGAGTAAATAAGAAATGACCAAATGAACAATCATACACATACACAGTACACCAGTGTTTCACGTGGAAACCCAAAGAGGGAGAAAACCACATAATGTTTTTTCTGATATGTCTTGAATAATTACATTCATTAGAAGCACCAAATTCCTTTGTTTTCCAGCTGCAACTGGAAGGAGGATCCAACCCCCTTGTTTCTCAGGCTATAGCTTTAAGGAACTTCAAACTTCTCTATTCTCTCGCTACAACCAAAAGGTGGCTACAACCACATGTCCTTGCCTCATCTAACCGCCCTGAAGTAGAAGTATAATGATGGAACCATTGTCACACTATAACTATGTGATATACTGTTGTAAACTTGTACAAATAAACCCAAACCATGCATCAACCTGTACAATAAACAAGTGCATCAACTATGCACCAACAAGTACCAAACAACCTGTAATCAACCAGTACCATAAGAAAGTGCATCCAAACATGTACCAAGTATGTACCAATCATGTGTCAACTACTCATCAACTATGACTCATCAATATGTACCAACATCATCAAATATACACCTAATTTATGGGCCAACTCATCAACTACTTGTCTCAACCATGTACCCAACATGTACCTCAACAAAAATCCCTCATCAATATCATCATCCAAATATGATTTGTAACTCTGTAATAGACATGGCGTATATGATAACATAACTGCAAACCTTCCTTAACTTTAACAATGAGAGACTATCATTTTCATCAAACTTTGCTTTAGTCTCACATGACTAGATTTGGATTAGTCAACAACCCTAACTTGGAATAATCATAACTATGTACCTGTAATGAATAAAGATCTGAAACTGATACAACATATTTTTCAGTTTGTTTTGTGCAATTCCTTGAGGTTTCACTACTTGGAACCTCTGAGAAAATTATTTATAGGAAAAATGACATTCCTTGATGAATTCTGGCTTATTCTAGAGAGGGACCTTGTAGAATGTGCTTCACATGGAATATTTGTTGAATAGATATGAAAATGTTACAATTTATACAATAGACCGTACTCTAACCAACACATTTGGTGTTACTGAATTTGGATATGTTATGAAGAAGTTATGATGCTTTTACCCGAAACACCTATTTTAGACTAGTTTATGGACTAGCCACAAAACCTATTTTCCATGGAGTGTAACTCCAAAAATACAACGACCCACAAGCTTTACCTTTTACCATAGATACTTGGATATGTTTCCTCAATGGCCTATCAATATCACAATTTGAATCATTCTAGAAACAAAGTTATTGCAAAAATAGTGAGATGGCCTGTAAATAACATACCTTAGAAAGCATCATCAAAAGAATTTATACTCCCTTGAATTCCATACCTTTTTTCTTCACCTTCCCTCTGAAATTCATCTTATATATCCTTTGGTTACCTTATTCACCTATATATATTCAATATCCTCAAGTGTGATGTAAAATGAGGGAGGCTTTCCTCTTATTTATACTCTCCATCTTCTAGGTTACTTAACCTGTTTCTAGGTCACTTAACCCATTTATAGGCCACTTAACCTATTTTCCTCATTTTTAGGGTTAACCACTTTCCATAATTAGAAATTTCTCCATCACTTTATCATTTAAATATTCCTCCTTGACTTTGTCACCTCACTTTATCATTTAAATAATCTTCTTTGATTTTGTCACTTCACTTTATTATTAAAATAATCCTTCTTCACTTTGTCACTTTACTTTATCATTTAAATAATAGTTTTTTCTTTTCAAGATCTTTGACTTCTTTGATCTTTTGGGGCTTCAAGCCAACATATGAGGGTCCTCCAACTTTGTAAGGCCATAATTCTCAAATCGTGAGGAGTTATGTGACGTTCCACATACCACCAGAAATGGCATGACATGCACTACCCATAAAGAGTAGTATTACCTTCAAATATATTAAAAATCATACCATTATATATGAAACAATCTTGGATCCATTACCCAAACCTTTGTGCTATCAGAATTCGCTATCAAGCTTTCTTCAAGGGTTGACATCAATGACAACAAACCTTAATCAACAATATCCCCCTTTGGAATTGATGGCAACACTCTGATACAATACTGAAATTATGTCATGCAATACTGAAGTCATATCACTCATGATGCCCCTGGAAACATGCATCTGTCCTCTACATCTCTATGGCCATTGGTCCCCATGGAACCATGCCTTTGTCCTCTGCATATGATGAACCTCCCCCCCTTTGTCATCAATGGAAAAGGTATATTTCCATCTGGGGTTGCTCCCCCTGATTGAATTGTCCTCTTTATGGTGCTTCCTCGTGTACATATAAGACATATAAGATAAGAATTCAAAAGAATTCATTTTGGAGTAGAAATAACTCGGAGTCTCTCGGAAAGATACTCAAAGGCTTCCCATAGAAGTGGTTATGTAAATATGTCTACCACTTGTTCTTTTGTGCCCACATAATCAACTCTGATGTTCTTTTCTGCAACCTGTTCCTGTAGAAAGTGATACTTGATTGTAATGTGCTTCGTCTTGGAGTGCATCACCAGTTCTTTGAGATATTGATGGCGCTTGTATTATCACAATAGATTGGAATGGGCTCATCATACTCAACCTGTATATCTTTTAAAGTTTGTTTCATCCCAAGAACCTGTGTACAACATGTTCTTGCTACAATATACTCTACCTCGGCTATAGATAGAGATATTTATGATTTTTTCTTAATTAGACATAATACTAAACACTCACCCAAGAATAACGTTGTTCCACTAGTGCATCATCAGTCATCAATACAACCTACCCAATCTACATATGTGTAGGCAATAAGAGATAGATTATTTCCTTTTGTATACCATAATCCAAACTCTTATGTTCCTTTGAGATATCTGAAAATTCTCTTCATTGCTAATACATGTGATTCCTTTGGTGCTTCTTGAAATTGTGCCACCTATCCAACTTCTTGCATTATATCTAGTCTAGATGTTGTCACATATAGTAGGCTGCCAATCATTGACCTGTATTGACTCTGATATGTAGACTTTTAATCATCATATTTTCTTAACTTGCAATTGGTTTGCATGGGAGTGATAATTGGTTTGAAATCTTCCATTGTGAACCTCTTTATCATTTCTCTGATATACTTGGCTTGAGAAAAGAAAAATCCTTGGTTCCATTGATGTATCTGAAGTCCCAGAAAGAAGGATAGTTATCCAAGTAGTGACATTTCAAATTCATTCTGCATGTCATTTACAAATACTTGTCTTAACCTATCATCATCACTGCCAAAAATAATATCATGAACATAAACTTCAATTAATAAAACATTACCTTGAGTTACCTTGATGTAGAGGTTGTTGTCTGCAGTTCCTTTTCTGAACCCTGCCTGCAGTAGATATTTATCCAATCTAGAGTATCATGCTCTATGAGCTTGTTTTAGACCATACAAGGCCTTATTTAATTTGCACACATAGTTTGCATTCTCTGACAATTGAAATCCTTCTCGTTCTTCAATGTAGACTTATTCTTCAAATTTCCCATTCAGAAAAGTTGATTTTACATCCATATGATACACTTTAATATTTTTGGAGCATGCATAAGCTAAAAGCAATCATATTTCTTCCATTCTGGCAACTGGGCCAAATGTCTCTTCAAAGTTGAATCATTCAACTTGTGCATATCCTTTACTTACCAATATAGCTTTGTTCCTTGTAACCTGTCCATCTTCGTTCAATTTATTCCGGTATACCCACTTTGTGTCGATCACATTCTTATCCTTTGGCCTTGAAACCAATTCCCAAGTGTCATTGTTCTCTATCTGATCCAATTATTCATCCATGGCCTTGTTCCAAAATTCATCCTTCTTGGACTGTTCAAAATAGGTTGGTTCAATCGTAGATGTGAGTGCTAGGTGTGTTTGTTTTGGTGAACAAAATCTTCTTCTACTCTCAGCTCCTACGTCTTTGTTTTCGATAATCTGATCTAAAGGATGATTCTTCTGTACTCATCTGCTGGGTTTCTTTGGAGGCACTTGCTGAAGTTGCTCTTGTTCCTCTGTCGGATTCTCTTCATATTCCTCTTCTACATCCTTTTCATCTTCCGCTTCTTCTTTGAAAAGTTGTTCCATTGATTCATTTTCTTCTTCCTTTGATTCTGGTATGCCTGTTTCATCAATTGTTACATTGATGATTTATACAAATTTGTTCAATCTCAAATTGTAACACTTGTATTCTTTCCTTGTACTTGAGTAACCAACAAGTACTCATTTCTCCACACGATAGTCAAACTTTCTCATTTTCCATCTTCTCTTTTGATGTAGCATTTGCTTCAAAAAACTATGAAGTGCTTCACATTTGTCGGTCTTCCTTTCCATAGCTTGTACGAAGTTTTGACAATGTTGTTTTTAAGCATTACTCTATTTTGAATTTGAACTAATGTATGGACTGTCTGTGTGCAAAATATATCTGTCAATTTGGAATAAATTAGCATTGTTCGAGCCATTTCTTGTATTGTCTTGTTCTTTCTTTCAACAACTCCATTCTATTGAGGTGTCCTAACAATGAAGAATTTCCTTTTTATTCCATGACTGCTGCAGTAGTCCATAAATTTCTTTGAAGCAAACTCTCCTCCATTATCATATCTCAAGCATTTGATTTTTGAATCCATTTCATTTTCAACCATTTCCTTGTAGATCTTAAAGTTTTCAAAAGATTTTTGACTTATTCTTGAAAAAACAAACTGCGGTCATTCATGTATAATCATCAATTAATAACATAAAGTATTTATCACCTTTTAAACCCTTTTGTTGTAGTTGGTCCAACTAGATCAATATACACAATTTCCAGTTTCTTGTCGTTGAATATTCCTTTGATTTGAACCTAGTCTTTGTCTTCTTTCCTTGTTGACAATGCTTGCATAAAGTGTTGGTTGGTTTCGTGATCCAGGGCATTTCTATGACTGCTTCTCTTCTGCTGAATTTGGAAAGGTTATCTAAATGTATTTGACCCATTCTTTTGTGCCATAGCCAAATTTCATCTTCCTTTGCTAGACAACACTTTTCATTTCCAATTTCACTTAATGCATATATGTTGCTTGAAGTTTTTGCATCTTCAGCAATGAATTTTCCTGCACCTTCTTTTCTTATCTCACATTTTTGTGAATTGAATGTTACCTTATGACCTTGGTCACACATTTGACTCACACTTAGAAGATTATGTTTCATATCTTCTACTAATAGAACATTTTATGCCTTGGTATTCTTGTTCCCAATTCTGACTGTGCGTTTTCCAATGATTTTAGCTGAATCATCATTTTCGAAGAAGACCAATCCATCTCTTTCCTTTCGTAATGTAAGAAACGTGTATCTATCACCTGCCATGTGTTTTGAACAACCACTGTCAACATACTGTTGTGTTTCTTATATGTTTAGTATAATGCACTCATTAATTATCAATCCGAGATTCGTAATCAATAGAGTTAAAAGACACCAGTAAGAAAGGTAATTTCTAATGTCATGAGTATAGAATTTAAACTAGATTATGCATGATGGAAACAAATCAAAATAACAAACTGCAATGCACTTTCGTTGTCTTTCATAGAGAGGCTATCCACTCCATTATGGCACATGCAAGTATGAGATGGAGTTGGTTTGATAGATCAACTCTGCTATCTGACCCAAAAAACTAATTATGCAATCCACACTCCTGAAAGGAAAATCAATCATCAATCATCAAGACATAGCATGGGTAGTTCAATAGTCAATATAATGAGTATGTTGCGGTTCACAATGTGCTATTGTGGACTTCACTAGTTCTCCTTCAAATATGTCCGACCACTGCTACCAACATTCATGTCTAAAAACCAAATTCATAAAAACAGAGCATATGCAAAAATAGAGAAAAATAAAGATCACTAAACGATTATATAATGGAAATCCTAGTCTAAGCTATACTGTTATCATCAAACAGAGTTAAATATTTTATCTAATTTAATGTTTACACTACTGAAAACAAATGGTAATGATAATCTATGAAGAGGATGATCTTTGTTGGGCGGTGGACCCTTGCCACTTCAATAGGTCAGCTACTGAAGTCTATAGGAGGCTTGTCTTCAACACACACATTACTCTCACTCAAATCTCAAAACATAACATCAACACTTTCATTAACAACTCAACTCATACTTAATCATAGATAATCAGAATATGGAGATAAATGACATTCTATTAATCTTCACTCAGAATATGTTCTACACTATCACACACTGCTTCACATATTGGTAATATGCTAACTCTCCTACACTTACAACATCCTTTCCATGGCTATTTAATAGTCTTAATCGTGAAACACAAGGAGGTGAACTGATTTTCAAATCAGTCAAATGTTTAAATTCAATCATTCAGTTACATCTTTAGCTTCATCCTCATGACACGAAGTGCATGAGGATGACGCGATCAATAAACTATTCTTATCATAGCCTTGCTAAAGCAAATAGACGTCCATGAATTGGCTTAGGAAAGATTTGGAACATAACTTAGTGCATTAGGCTCTTCCATATTAGTACCGGATGGTAATAGGTAGATGGTACCGGATCATGACAGTGCGTAAAAGGTGGTACCAAATCATGACAGTGCGTGGTTGTTGGTACCAGATCATGACAGTGCGTGGTCATTGGTACCGTATCGCAACAGATGAGATTTTAGTACTAGATGCGTTTGGTATCGGATTCAGATAGTGGTAGTCTTGGTGCGCAGGTACCGGATAGCTGAGCTGGTATAGGAACGTTGGATATCTAGAGGTCAAAGATTTATACATGGTAAATTAAAGCATTAGTACATGAAATATTTAATTCCTTAACTCTATAAACCACAAAATGCATGAATTAACCATACTTTACCTTATGAACTTATCACTGGCTAATGGTAGCATTCTTGTCATTCACCCAAGCTCTAGGTAGGCCAAAAAGGTATAAATGAAGAGTATAATAGGGTAATGGGGATGTCAATTTTGGGTCTCAACATTCCACCATGCCAAAATCATTGCATGTCCTCATGCAACTGGAAACAAACCCAAAATTTTCAAAACTTGAGACTGTGTTCTTTACTTTGGTGGATCAATGATGTTGATGGTTGAAGCCTCTTCCTTTAGCTCCCTTTTGATGACCCTAACGTATTGTAGGAGTTGTAATATCTTCTTGAGCTTGTTAGCAATCTCTTCATGGTCGTCTTGAAGTTGTTCGCTAGTTTATTTCAATTGTTCATTTTCCTTTTTGATATACCTGTCCAAGAGTTGGTATTCTTTTACTTCTTGTTGGAGTTCCTGATTTTGTTTTTGCAGTTTGCCAATCCTTTTCTTCATTTGTTCTTTTGTCAATGTATTTTTTGACTCCATCATGACTAGATGGATGCACTCCCTTTCCTCAACTTCCTCCCTCATCCCACATAAAGTAATAGTGGCTTGCTCCTCGGTCAAACTAGGAATGTCCTCTTGGACTGATAAATCCTCAAAAGGGGAGGTAAGATCGATTGGATCTTCCTGTGTATGAGGACTAACTATTTTTTTTCCCTTCTTTGCCATGCTCCTCATGGTTCTTTTATAAGGAGGTACTGGATCAGGGATGCTCACAGGCTTCCTTTTCTTATTTTCTAATTATGAAATGGTGACAGGGGGTTGTGCCACAAACTGTTTACTTTTAGTTTCTGAGCTATGCTTCTCTTTCTTCATCATTTTTGTCTGATGGCCCTCTTTCTCATCTGCCACTGTTGAAGTCTCCTCAACTAATTTGTTTTTACCTTTTGATTCAGAGCTTTAAAAAGTTTTAATGACTGTGGAAGAGGACCCTACTGTTTCATGTTGGCTCACTGCCCTAAATGATGGTGGAGTTGCCTTATCCTTCTTTCTCTTTTTCTCTTGGGGTTCGTTACTTTTTTTTGGAGCATGTTGGGTTTCCTCCACAGGTTTTTTTTCTGTGGGAAGGTGTTGTGTGATAAGGGTTTTCCAACTAATCCTTTGTTTCCTAAGCTCATGTAAAACTAGCATTTTAATGAGACCTTGATGGTAAATGCTAGTCTTCTCTATTTTGGAGATGGATTTAACACCTCTTACCATTTTTTTCAAACTCATCCATAGAAAATATGGGAAATTGATTTTAGGGACTCCTTCAAAATGTAATAGAAGCCTAAGATGATATATGAAGGTCACAACATACCTACCTTCACAAGTGACAAATCATTGAAGACTAGTAATCATTGGATGATATTCTTCCTTGATGTAGTTCCTAGGGATCCCCTTCTTCCAGTCAGGGTGCTGATGATCTTCTTTCAAGAATCATTGGCACATTTCTTTGTTGATTCCTACACCTTTGAAGTATTTGGCTCCTTTTCTAGGTATTCCTATGACCTCCCTTAAGGTTTTTTCATTGATTGTTAGTTGTAGATTGCCTATATGTGAAACCTCTCCATCATAGCTCTGAATAAATTCTTGAGATATCTTCTCGTGCCAGCTTGTAAATTTTTCCAGAAACAGCATCCATCTCGATCTAGCATATTTTTCTTGACATAATTGGAACTCCTGGGTTTCCCTATAAATTTGGAAGATCGGTTCGTGTCTACTAACCACCATCGTTATAAGTTGTGAGAAAAGGATCGGGTTGTAGCAGAAGGATTTACTCAATTGATGAGGTAAGGGTTTGGTACCAGAAAGGAGTAGGCTCAGGACTGGAGAAAGCTCATGCCAAGGTGGAATATGGTGATGGTGTTGATAATGCGAATGGTAAGTTTAAGTAAGGATGCCGTAAGGACAATTTATGACCATATAATCCATTTCATTTCTACCCATTACTGTAATGATGAGGATAAGATGTTGGATGTTCAAGGCATCATTTTGGGATAGGTGATTGGATGTTTGGGTGGTGAATCTAATGTTAGGTCATGGTTCATGATATGATATAGGTTCGTGAATTGCTTAAGGACAAAATATATCTGTGGCTTATTATTGCTATACATGCTTCATATTTTGATATGATTTTTGACCTTAACCATGTTCAGGAGCTATGAGAGGATTGATTTGGTTTAGGCATATGGGTATGAGGGATAGGCGCATGGGTTTAATACTAAGGTCATAATATCTAGTATATCTTTTCATACTTATAGTAGTTTTATGAGAATAGGAAAATAAATACCATGTTACCTTTGCTTTTACATTTGTATGATCAATTCTCATAACATGTGCGACTGCTTGTAAATTGTCAGAATTTATCCTTTTAGATTGAAGATTCTTGAAAACTTGGTACGGGAATGTCCTGTACTTCTTTTATTCTGTGCTTATCTTCTTTTGTATTTGGTTCTACAGGGTGATCATGTATGTCTGGAAAAGAGTTCTGAAGGGGCTCTCTGACCTTCCCCCATGCCAAAGATGTTGTATATCTGTATGCAAGAAGATTCAAAATTTTATATCATAATGGAGAAAAGATGATAAGAGCAAAAGAAACCAATCAAATTTTAGAAGTACAATTTATCACCTATCATATGAGCTCATGCCAAAAGAAAATGAAATTTCCCTTCTTTTAATGGATTATTGATAGAGGTAGCATTCAACAGTGAAACAGGGGAATACATATATGTTTTCCAGAAGAACAGATCCCACCTAACTTGCTTCAGAGATTTACTATCATTGGATGTTATAGATAAATTTCACAGTATAAGTAGATTAGACTCCCTAGTTAGGGCTGACTCTTAAGAAGTTTCCTTCTTAGATAGTGTCGACTTTAGATGTCAGACCAGTAAGTTGACTTAGGGTGATTCTCAAATGGAAATTTGCTTGGAGTAATTATGTTGCTGATTCATATGGAGTTTTTTATCTCATGAAAGCCAATAATGACCTTTACTCTTTTTGTTTTAGATGAGAAAAAGTGAATTTTTCAATCAGACAAGTATAGATGAGACATTTTTCAACCAAAACCCACTTCCAGCAATCTTGTTCAGTACTATGGTGGGGTAGTTGTGATAATTAGTGAGAGGTGCCTTCCCTACGTAGAATGGCCCATTGCCAATAGACCTATTCAGTACCCTGATGGGTTTTCCTAGTCATACCATAGAACGGTACCCGCTGCCAGCATACCTATTCAGTATCTCGGTGGGTTAATCTCTTAAACCCTTTTTCCATCAAAGGCTTCTTGTCCATAGTGACCTATTTTGGTTTTTATTAAAGAGTGCTTTGCACGGTGATAGGGGAGGCTCGTCTAAAAACCTTTTTACAGGGTGGGATGGTATTGGGTTGGAAGACATATACTCTTCTTTTGTATGTCTTTTAAAGATTTGTCTGAAGGAAAAATAAACTTTTATGCACATTATTTCTTTAGAGTGATCCAGATGTATAATTTTGTCTGAATTTTTCCATGAGAGAATGACCTAAAGTTTCCTTAGGGTATTGGTACATCCTCTTCCATAAAAGTTTTGGTAGTGTGACCATGGTAGAAAGTGTTTATATACTCGTATGTTACTCTTTAATAAGATAATCCAATGAATATTATTGAATTGTGGTTAGGGTGAGATAGTTACTTATAGGCTAATATATTTTTTTCTCTAAATCATGCTGAAATGTTGGGTAAAGGCAACTTCTAGTCTTTGAAGCGGATTATAGTTCTTTGAGAAATCATAGGTAAAGATTGTGTTCCTCTTTTTATTTTGTTTTTAAGCAACAGAACCAAAATAAATTAAAGTAATTCTCACTAACAGAATCAAAAGAAATTAAAATACTTCTCAACAACATAACCAAAAGAAATTAAAATACTTCCCTTTAGTTGTCAATAGAACCAAAAGAAATTATTGCTTCATAAGGGCTGCCATTTGATACTGCATTTGGATTCTTAGTTCCAGCTTAAGTGGTTGTTTGCATGTCTTGGTACTTCAGATTAATTGACATAAGATTTTGAAGTATGTGTAGTATTCTTTGTCAATTATGTAATATTTCTTGATAGTATTGTAGATGGACAGACTTTTGGTATCGGATTGGTACCGAACTGCTGGTACCAGACCAGAATAGGATTTTTGGTACCGAAGTAGAACATAATATTGTTGATGCCTACAAAAGGATGTTTAGCAAGTCCATGAAGTATCAAATAAATTATAGAATTTTATTTACAGAAAAAGAAAAGAAATTGTGAAAGTAAAACAAAAGGGGGTAAGAATCTCTTGTTACCTTCAGCTTATTAACAAAATTCGATCCACACATATGTACAAAAAATTTCAAATAAACCAATCAATCAGTTTGGATCAGTAGGAGAGTCTCCTTCCTTACTGATCATTTGCATATCTGAATTCTGTAGTATATGAATCAGGAATTCTTCTTTTGACAGAAGCTTTTTGTAAACTCGCAACCGGTGACCATTCACAAGTAGTGGTGTCTGTTGTTCATCAATTGTCTTTATCATTATTGAACCATTATCGTAGACAGTTTCAATTTCATAAGGTCCCATCCAAAGGGTGGTTAACTTACTTACCTTTGAAGTTCTTGAATCTGTTGTCATACTATAGGGCCCAATCTCCTTGTCGAAATTTTTTCTTTTTAGGATACTTTTCATGCCATTTTGTTCTTTGTTCTTGAATGAGGGTAGTTCTTTGAAGTGCTTCCTACATGGTTTCATCCAATTCATTAAGCTGCAAGAGTCTTTGTTGTTGGGCTTCATCCAAGTTCATACCAAATTGTACTACAGTCCTAAAGGTTTTGATCTAGAATTCTATGGGAAGAAGCACCTACTTCCCATACACCAACTCATAGGCTGTATGTCCTATTGTATTCCTCTAGGTGATTCTATAAGCCTATAAGGATTCTAATAATCTGTCAACCCAATCCTTATGGTGCAGTTGTACTGTTTTGGTAAGAATGGACTCAATAACTTTTTTGGTAGATTCTACTTGTCCATTTTCCTATGGATGATAGGGTGTAGATTTCCTGTGTTTGATTTGGTAATGTTTTGTAACAACTTTGACTAGATGAGAGGTAAATTGAGTTCCCTGATCAGTCACAATTTCTCGTGGTACACCAAATCTAGTAAAGATATCATTAAAAAGGAAATCTACTACTGATTGTTCACTTGTAGCTGGTAAAGCTTTTTCTTCAACCCATTTAGTCATGTAGTCAGTGCATACAAGTATATTTTTTTTCATTTTAGACGTAAGGTTAATGGGCCCTACAAAATCTAGTGTCCATTTCTTGAATGGTTCAATGACTACTTGGGCTTGAAGTGGCATTTGGTCTCATGTAGTAGGCTTAACCATTCGTTGGCATTCATCACAATTTGATACATAGGTTTTAGCATCTCTGAAAATATGGGGCCAATAGTAACCAGATTGCAGTACTTTGTAAGCAGTCCTCTTGTCTATGAAGTGTCCTCCACAAGGACCATCATGGCAGGTTTGGAAAATATCATGAATTTCGTCTTCCCTTACACATCTCCTGATCACCAAATCTGGTCTTGTTTTGTAGAGGCAATCATCGTGCCACATGTAATTTGCACTTAGTTGAATTACTTTCTATTTTTCTCTAGGAGACAATTTCTGAGGCATCTTCCCTTTCACAAAAATAATTAGCGACATCTGAATACCGCAGAGTGAATGTAGAAATAGAAAATAAATTTTCATCAGGAAAGTTATCTTCTACCGGTGCATTATCTCTGAGATGAATCATTCTAGCTAAGAAATCAACCACAAGATTATCTTTACCAGGTCTATCAATAATGTTGATATTAAACTCTTATAATAATAAGAGCCATCGTGTAACTCTAGGATTTGCTACAGGCTTGTTCATTAAAAATTTGATGGTTGAATGATCAGTGTGTACCAAAGCTTGATATCCTGTAATATAGTGTCTAAATTTATTGATAGCATGGACTACACCTAGCAATTCTTTTTCTGTGACCGTATAATTAACTTCAGTTGGAGACAGATTCTTACTGATGAAGTAAATAGCATAGGGCATTTGATTTTCTCTTTGTCCAAGAACTTCCCCAAGGGTTTTGTCTAGGGCATCATTACAGATATGAAAAGGAAGGTACCAATTTGGTCCTCTTAATACAGGGGTAACTGACAATTTCTGTTTTAGAATTTCGAAAGATATTTGGCATTCATCATCCCACTTAAATTTGGCTTATTTAGATAGTAATTTGAATAAAGGGGTAGCTAGGCTTGTGAAATTTGGAATGAATCTTCTATAATAGCTAGCATGTCCTAAAAAGATTGGGACTTCCTTTTGTGAGGAAGGTGTTCTTCTTTGTGTGCTGATATAATTTTTTTTCGGATCAACTCTCATGCCAGAACGGGAAATGTGATGTCCCAAAACAATACCTTCAGTGAGCATCATTTTTTATTTTTCATTACTTAAGGAAAGACTAGTTTCCTGACACCTAATCAAGACTTTTTCTAAACTGGCCAATGCATCCTGGAAGTCTTCTCCATGGACTGTAAAGTCATCCATGTAGACTTCCACACAATCTTTGGTCAAGTAAGAGAAAATGGCTACGACAACTCTTTGAAAAGTGGTTGGGGCATTGCAAAGTCCGAAAGGGAGTACCCTATAAACATATGTGCCCCAAGGGTAGGTGAAAGTGGTCTTCTCCTGATCTTCGGGTGCTATTTGTATCTGGTTGTAACCACTAAACCCATCCAAGAATGAAAAATACTTCTTTCTGGATAGGGTATCCAACACCTGATTGATAAATGGTAAGGGAAACTAATCCCTATGGGTGGCTTTGTTTAACTCCCATAAGTTTACACATATCCTCCACTTACCATTTTTCTTGGGAACTATGGCAAATGGAGATACCCATTGACTATCCAAAATGGGGTATATGAGATTGGCTCAAAGGAGTTTTTGCAATTCTTCTTTTACAATATCTTTAAGGGATGGATTCATTCTTCGTTGAGGCTGTCTAACTGGTCTGATTTGGTCATTAGTGTATATATGATGTGTGCATGTGTTAGGGTGAATGCCTTTCATATCTGTATAATTCCATGCAAAGGCATCAAATTGTCTTTGGAGCATTTCAATCACTTGTGTCTTTTGTTCTGGTTCCAAACTAGAGTTGATATACAAAGGTTTTCCTAGGATAATCTCAATAAGTTTAGTAGTTTCATCTGTATCTGAGGAGGCTGGTGATACAATATATAATTGAGTGATATCAGGGTGCCAAGTTTGTTGAAATTTGGAACTAAAAATATGTGACAATTCTGCAAAAGACCTTGGGTATTCAATGCAATTTGTGTCAGCCAAAAATAAGCTTAAGACTTGTTCATCTGATTATTATTGTATTCCTCTTACTTGTTCAAGTGTTAACAGAGGTCTGATGGAATCTTCCTCTCCATAAGGGTTTTCTAACCAAATAGGTATTTCCTGTGCCGGTTGGGCAGGAGGGAAGAGGACAAGTTTTTGGCTATGTGTGCCATTGGATATAGTCATCTCACCAGACCGACAACTGATAAAGGCATCTGTTGTGGCCAGCCAAGGCTGGCCAAGAACCACAGGGTGTCTTGGTTTGGAGGATGATTTATAATAGATGAAAAAAAGTCTACTGGATATTTCCAAGAAGCTAGAGTGACTGTGACATCATCTAGACTTCTTGCAGGGATAATGCCTGACTTATCTGCCAAATCGATCATGGTTTGGGTTGGTCTTAACTGATTGATTTGGATTTTTTTCATAGTGTCAAAAGGCATTACATTAATATATGCACCCAAATCAATGAGTGTGTTTGGTAGAGAAATGCCATTAATTTCAACAGTGACTACTGGATTTCCAAGGTCATTATATTTGTATGGCATTTCAAAAATAAATTCAGATAATTGTCCCACTACCTGAACAAGAGGAGGTTCCTTATTCTTCCTTCCCAGTTTCTTAATGCAAATATCCCTTATTATTTTGGCATATATAGGGATACCCTTAATGGCTTGCAGTAAAGGTATTTTTATGCACATATTTTGTAATTCATCTTCTATATCTCTGTGCAAGGCTGGGTCAGGTTTCTTCACTAACAGTCTTTCGAGGTAAGGTGGGAGATTAATTTGTTGGGGTACTCGTACAAAATGAGAAATGATTGGAATAGGAGGAGAGGACTCTTCTTTTGCAGGGGTGGTTTGAGTGTTTTCTTCCTCGGAATGATTATCATTTTCTTCCTAAATTATTACTGTAGGATCTTATTGGTTTACAATTTTCCCCAATCGTAGTTGAATTTCATAGGTGGGGAAGGTTTTAACTTTTGTATTCTGCACAGGGTGGGTGGGTCGATTATTGGGGTTAGGGATTGGCTGGGTAGGGATTGTTGTTGGTCTTGGAGGATTGTGGGTAGCTTGGTTTTGTGGTTGTTGATTGGCATTTATAGATACTTGCTGCTGCTGATTAGGATTCAAGGAGGTTGTAAATTGTTGTTGTATAGGAGGTGGGAGTAAGGCTTGCATCTATGGTGGGTTGAATCCATGTAGTAATTGGGAAAGTTTTGCAGGGTACTGTGGATATGTAGGGTAGGAGGGATTTCCATACATAGGTCCCCTCCAACCTTGTTGCCAAGGTTGAGTTTGTTGAGGTGTCCATTGTGGATAGGTCACTGGGGAAGGACCCCATTGTTGTTGTTGATATTTTGTATTAGGATCATAAAATGTATTGGGATTTTGGGATCTCCAAGGTCTTCTTGAAGGATATGGTTGTTCTTGTGAGACTCCTCCCTTATACATGGCTTGTAGCTCAAGCAAGGTTGGACACTCAGATGTAGGGTGTTCTAGGGTACACAAACTGTAGATTTCTATGACATTTAATGGGCATTCTTTCTCGTTGTTGTGCTTCTTTCGACATCTATGACAAAATATTGCTAAAGCATCTTCTTCTTGTTTCTTTTTCAGTTTCAGAGTATCTAACTGGTTACTTATTGTGCTCAATATGTCTCTTTTAAAGTTCTCCAATAAGTTTCTTAACTTAGTTCTGGTGATAGTCCCTGAGCTTTGTTTTGTATTTCTGCTAAAAGGATCTCTTGGTCCTTTATCTGTTTTAGCTTGTCCTCTTGAGTATCTCCTACAATAATCTGCAATTTCTGAAAAAGGTTTTTGGTGTACATCTCCTAAACTCAACAAGTTTAAAACTTCTATGCAATCATCTATGAGACCTTTCAAGAATACAATTATTACTACAGTTGGGTCTATGGTGAATAGTTTTGACTTTTGATAGTTGTATAAGAACCTTTCTAGGTAGTCTTCAGAGCTTTCATCTTTTGTTTTCTGCATTTTAAAAATGTCGTTTTTAACAATATCCTTACAATAGTCTTGGTATTTTTGTAAAAATGTATCTTTCATTTGATCCCAAGAAAGGATTGTGTTTTCTCCTAAGCTCATGAACCATCTTAAGGATGAATCTTTCATTGTAGAAGGAGATAGCTTACATTTTTGGGCATCGTCTGAGTAGTTATAGCTTCTACATAATATGTTAAACTCAAATAAAAATAAATCTGGATCTTCAGTTGAAATACCTTTGAAAGTGGGTAACGATGATAGTGGGATATTCTTCATGCTGATGTTTATGGAAATATCCAAGATTGGAAACCCAAAGGTCTCAATCTCTGTGGCTACATTTCCTTCTTCTTCTTCCATTCTACTGATGGATGGTTTAGAAATTGGATTTTTTGTGTCTCCTAAATGTTCAGCAGACTCACGTTCTACCTGTCCCAATACTGATTCTTCCATTTTAAATTCTCCTTTTGGAGCCTCACTGGCTCCCCTTGAATTTTTTGTTGGTGGAATTTTTCCTGCACCAGTGTCAGTTGGATTAGTGGGGGGGGTTGTTTTTGAATATTTTGAGCTTACAAATCTACCCTTGTTATCTCTATATCTACGCATAAAATGGAAATTTGATTCTTTAACTGAATTGAAATCATAATTCTATCTAGAAGGTAAGAAGGAAACCTGGCTTCGGAGAACCCCACTCTAGTGGCTGCGTGTCTCTTCACTCTTGTCTTAAACATTTTATCCTCCTCCCTCAAGCAACCTTAAAAAAAAATATACAAATAATCTAAGCTAAAAATAACTTCCTACCGTTTGCAACTCCCCTGCAATGGCGCCAAAATGTTGTGCTGCTTATATGTTTAGTATAATGCACTCATTAATTATCAATCCAGGATTCGTAATCAACAAAGTTACAAGACACCAGTAAGAAAGGTAATTTCTAATGTCACGAGAATAGAATTTAAACTAGATTATGCATGATGGAAACAAATCAAAATAGCAAACTGCAATGCACTTTGGTTGTTTTTCACAGAGAGGCTATCCACTCCATTATGGCACATGCAAGTATGAGGTGGAGTTGGTTTGAAAAATCAACTGTGCTATCTGACCCTGAAAACTAATTATGCAATCCACACTTTTGAAAGAGAAATCAATCATCAATCATCAAGACATAGAATGGGTAGCTCAATAGTCAATATACTAAGTATGTTGTGGTTCACAATGTGTTGTTGTGAACTTCACTAGTTCTCCTTCAAATATGTTCGACCGTTGCTACCAACATTCATGTCTAAAAACCAAATTCCTAAAAACAGAGCAAAATAAAGATCTCTAAACGATTATATAATGGGAATCCTAGTCTAAGCTATATTGCGATCATCGAACATAGTTAAAACTTTTAGCTAATTTAATGTTTACACTACTGAA
Source organism: Picea engelmannii (assembly GCA_009831015.1). Lineage (NCBI taxonomy): Eukaryota > Viridiplantae > Streptophyta > Pinopsida > Pinales > Pinaceae > Picea > Picea engelmannii. The sequence goes on along the minus strand of ML778775.1, from coordinate 306,685 downwards.
AACAAATGCTAATGCTAATCTATGAAGAGGATGACTTTTGTTGGGCGGTGGGCCCTTGCTGCTTCAACAGGTCAGCTATTGAAGTCTATAGGAGGATTGTCTTCAACACACACATTACTCTCACTCAAATCTCAAAACATAACATCAAAACTTTCGTTAACAAATCAACTCATACTTAATCATAGATAATCAAAATATGGAGATAAATGACATTCTATTAAACTTCACTCAGAATATGTTATGTACTATCACACATTGCTTCACATATTGGTAATATGCTAACTCTCCTACACTTCCACCATCCTTGCCACAACTATTTTATAGTCTTAATCGTGAAACACAAGGTGGTGAAGTGATTTGCAAATCAGTCAAATGTTTAAATTCAATCATTTGGTTACATCTTTAGCTTCATCCTCATGACACGAAGTGCACGAGGATGAGGCAATCAACAAACTATTCTTATCATAGCCTTGCTAAAGCAAATAGATGTCCACCAATTGGCTTAGGTGAGATTTGGAACTTAACTTAGTGCATTAGGCTCTTCCATATTAGTACTGGATCATAACAGGTAGATGGTACCAGATCATGACAATGAGCAAAAGGTGGTATCGGATCATGACAGTGTGTGGTCATCGGTACCAGATCATGACAGTGCATGGCCGTTGGTACCGGATCACAACAGATGAGATTTTAGTACCGGATGCGTTTGGTATCGGATTCAGACAGTGACAGTCTTGATGCGTAGGTACCAAATAACTAATCTGGTACAGGAACGTTGGATATCTAGAGGTCAAAAATTTATACATGGTAAATTAAATCATTAGTACATGAAATATTTAATTCCTTAACTCTATAAACCAAAAAATTCATGAATTAACCATACTTTACCTTATGATCTTATCACTGGCTAATGGTAGCGTTCTTGTCATTCACCCAAGCTCTAGGTAGGCCAAAAAGGTATAAATGAAGAGTATAATAGGGTAATGGGGATGTCAATTTTGGGTCTCAACAAATACCAACCATGTTTCTTCTACTTAGCTTGTCTAGAGCTAGTGTGCATTATTCATTGCTATACTGATCCTTCTTTCTTATCCATGTCCTTTTCTAAGGTTCCTTTCAATGACTGTTGTTATTCTGTTGCGGTTCTCTAGGAGGGATTGTCATTCCACAATATCTGGCCATGTGTCCAAAATTATTACATTTGTAACATTCCACTTGAGTGCTCAAATATTCAAACCTGTTATAACTTTTTCTATGTGTTTCACTAGGCCTTCTTGGATAACCCATTTGTGTATGAATTTCAAAGTTGTTTGTGTTTCTATTGTTAGCTCTGCAATTCACAGCTTTATGTCCAAAATTATTACATGCATAACATAAACCAAAACAGATACTTTGATACCTCTGAGTTGAAGATCTTCTTAAAGGAGGTACTCTTATAAATTATTCTTCTTGTTGAGGCCTATCTGTCGGTTGCTGATTTTGAAATCTGAATCTTCTTGGTGGACGAGTGTCCTTGTAATCTTCCTTGTAGATTTTCCTATCCCCCTTGATTTTTTCTGCATATCTTTTTGGATATGTTTCTTGCTCTGTTGTTTTGGAGCTTGATCATTTTTCTGTCTAATTGTATCCAAGTCTAGACTTGTCATGATGATATTTTTGACTACTGCAAATGTCATCCAAAACTTTTGAGTTAATATGCATATTTTCCTTTTGAAGATCCTTTCTTAATGTGACAATCTCAGCTTCCAAATTTCCAATGATCTTATCTTTTTCTTCTAGCCGTTCTTTGAGTTCTTCTTCAATTCATTTATATTTTTCTACTTGAACCTTCAAATTTGGGATCATTTGTTCTTGTTCTTGAGTTTCTTCTTTCTTGTCTAGTTATTCTTGTAGTTTCTTGTTTTTCTTCTTTTCTCTTCTGATAACTTCTATGGCACACATTATTTCCTCTCGGTAGTCAACTTCTACCTCTTCAATTTCTTCTTTGAATTCTTCATATTCTTCTTTAGCTTCTTCATATTCTTTTTCAGAGTCTTATTTATCAGTCTTCTACTTCCATGAACATAAGTCTTTCTGTCTCACTGTCACTGACTTCATCTTCATCTGATGATGAGATGTCTTCTTTGGTGCATAAGATTTTCTTGAAAACTTTCCTTGTGGTTATTTTTCCTTTCTATGTTTGTTTTCCTTTTGAGTAACCTTCATCATTTCTATTTTTATTATAAGGAAATTTGTTAGCAAAATGACCAATACCATCACAATTAACACAAACTAAAGGAAGCTTACCTCTATACCTACCATCGGTTCCCTTGTTCAGTCTTTTAATAAAGTTGGCCACTTCTTCATCATCTTCTGAGATGTCACTGCTGCTGCTATGTTTTTCTTTTTTCCTTCTATTTTTCTTTGACATTTTGGATGATTTGAAGGATGCTTCTTTTATATCTGGATTTTCCTATTCAGTTCTCATTTCATATGCTGTGAAGATTCCATGCAATTTGTCCATGCTTATTGAGTTTAGATATGATCTTTCTCCTAATGCTGATATATTAGGGTCAAATCTCATAGGAAGATATCTTAGTACTTTTTGAACAATTATAGATTCTTTGATTTCTTCTCCCAATCCTATGATTGAATTTACTATTTCATAAACTTGTAAAATGTAAGCTGCAATATTCTCATTTTCCTTCATCTTAAGTTGTTCAAACTGACCTCTATAAGTTTGAAGCTTTGCTTCTTTGACTTTTGAATCTCCTTCATAAATATTTTGAATTTTGTCCCAAATCTCTTTAGTGGATTTACAATGTACAACTTTGGTGAATACCGTTTCACTAAGAACATTCAGAAGTGCATTTTTGTCTTTGGAATTATTCAGACCGAGTTTCACTACTTTTTCATTTGTTAGTTGAATTGTTGGTCTTGCGTATCCATCTACAATTGATTTCCAAATTTCAAATCCCTGTGCTTGTATATATTTTTTCATCCTTATGATCCAAAATGCATACTTTTGTTCATTGAACTATGGTATTCCTTTTTTATGTAATTTGTTTCTCTCCATGATCTATCTTTCAGTGGTTAAACTGATTTCTGAAGGAACCTGCTCTAATACCAATTGTTAGATTATTGAGAGGGGGGGTGAATAAGTAATAGAACAATTTAATCCTTTTTAACCATATAACCCAAGTGTTATATCAATGTAGAATTATTATCCAATAACTGCAGAGTAAATAAGAAATGAACAACTGAACATTCATACACATACACAATACACTAGTGTTTTACGTCGAAACTCAAAGAGGGAGAAAACCACATAATGTTTTTTCTTATATGTCTTGAAGAATTACATTCATTGGAAGCACCAACTTCCTTTTTTTTTCAGCTGCAACTGGAAGGAAGATCGAACCCCCTTATTTCTCAAGCTACAACCTAAAGGAATATCCAAATCCCCTATTCTCTTGCTACAACCAGAAGGAGGCTACAAACCCTATGTTCTCCGTCTACAACCGGAAGGTAGCTACAACCACCTATCCTTTCCCCATCCAACTGCCCTAGAGTATAAGTATAATGATGGAACCATTTTCACACTATCACTATGATATTTACCACTGTAAACCTGTACCAATAAAACTGAACCATGCATCAACCTGTACCTCAACCTATAATCAACCTGCACCATAAACAAGTGCATCAACCATGCACCAACCTATACCAAACAACCTGTAATCAACCTGTACCATAAACAAGTGCATCCAACCATGTACCAAGTATGTACCAATCATATGTCAACTACTCATCAACTATGACTCATCAATATGTACCAACATCATCAACTATACACCTCATGTATGTGCCAACTCATCAACTACTTGTCTCAACCATGTACCCAACATGTACCTCAACCAAAATCCCTCATCAATATCATCATCTAAATATGATTTGTAACTCTGTAATAGACTTGGTGTATATCATCACATACCTTCAAACCTTCCTTAACTTTAACAACAAGAGACTAGCATTTTCATCAAGCATTTCTTTAGTCTCACATGACTAGTTTTGGATTATTCAACAACCCTAACTTGAAATAATCATAACAATGTACCTGTAATGAATAAATATCTAAAACTGATACACAATGTTCTTCAATGTGGTTTATGAAATTAATGCATGTTTCACTACTTGGAACCTCTCAGAAAAGGAGTTATAGAAAAAATGGCATACCTTGTTGAATTTTGGCTTATTCTAGAGAGAGACCTTGTAGAGCATGCCCCACATGGAATATTTGTTGAATCGATCTAAAAAATATTACAAAACATACTACAGATGATACTCTAACCAACACATTTTCTCTTACTAAATTTGGATCTGTTATGAAGAAGTTATGATGTTTTACCCAAAACACATGTTTTAGACTAGTTTCATGACTAGCCACAAACCCTATTTTCCACAGAGTGTAACTCCAAAACTAAAATTACCCACAAGATAATTGTTTTACCATAGATACTTGGATATGTTTCCTCAATATCCTATCGATATCACGGTCTGAAGTATTCTAGAAAAAAAGTTATTGTGAAAATGGTGAGATGACCTGTAAATAACATACCTTAGAAAGCATCATCAAAAGAATTTATACTCCCTTGAATTCCGGCCCACTTTTCTTCACCTACCCTATGAAATTCGGCTCAGATATCCTTTCGTTACATCAGTCACCTATATATATTCAATATGCTCAAGTGTCATGTAAAATGAGAGAGCCTTGCTTCTTATTTATACTCTCCATCTTCTAGGTCACTTAACCCATTTATAGGTCACTTAACCTATTTACCTCATTTTTAGGGTTAACCACTTTCCATAATTAGAAACTTATCCATTACTTTATCATTTAAATATTCCTCCTTGATTTTGTCACTTCACTTTATCATTTAAATAATCTTCTTTGATTTTGTCACTTCACTTTATTATTTAAATAAACCTTCTTGATTTGTCACTTTACTTTATCATTTAAATAATAAATTTTTTTTTTCAAGCTCTTTGACTTCTTTGACCTTTTGGGGCTTCAAGCAAACATATGAGGGTCCTATAACTTCATAAGGCCATAATTCTCAAACCGTGAGGAGTTATGTGACGTTCCACATACCACCAAAAATGGCATGACATGTACTATCCATATATAGTAGTATTATCTTCAAATATATTAAAACTCATACCATTATACATGAAACGACCTTGGGTCCATTACCCAAACTTTTGTGCTACCGAACTTTCTTCAAGGGTTGACATCAATGACAACCAACCTTAATAAACAATTCCAGCCATGGTGAGAGTGATAGTAGGATGTGAAAGAGATGTTTCCACACCTCTCCCTTAATATCTGGTCTATGTGCATGGCCCATTTACTCTTTATGTGAGTGAGATTAGTAAGCATTTGTCATCTTGCATCCATCAACGAACATTGTCAATGATCCATATATAAAATCATACTATAATCAATCATATGTCACATATGCCTAAATGAAATAGTCAAACCAATACAATCCACTCCTTGAGTCAATAGAGAGTCCAAGGAGGTCCATTGATTCCATCGACATCCACAATCTGTCAAGTGTCCTTCACTCTCAAGAAAAAATTGTCAATAGCATCTTTCAATACATATATCTCATACAACATTAATTCACAACCATCAATATCATCATAAAAATCCATAAGAGAAACAATAAACATGTACTATAACCGGATCACTTGCATGCAAGTGTCCTCAATGAATATGTCGGTAATATGTACTCACAAGAGAGGGATGTTACATACACCCCCTACTGTTTTAAACTTCATCCTGAAATTGTACAGTATATATACAATGCAGTAATAAAAGTAACTGACAAGATCTATATGTCTAGTCTATCAAACAAATACGAAAAGTACTAGTGCATATCATATGTGTCCTCCCCGGTAGCCTTGTGTGGACTATAAATGTCCCACTAGAACTTGACCTCATTGACTGCTCAACATCGTAGTTTTCAAATGCCATGGTCCAAAATGTAGATTGGCTCCGCCGTCAGTGCACGCTCATCTGAAACCTACAAATAACTCATGTCAATCACATGTGTAGGATCACTAACATAATGTCTCAAAATAGATACATGAAAAATATCGTGCATACGCCTCAAAGAATCAGACAAGGCTAGTCTATAGGCCACAGGTCCTTTCTTTTCCACAACTTTGAAAGGTCCCACAAACCTGGGAGAGATTTTAACACCCTTTCCAAACTGGATCAAACTTTTATGTAGTTTCACCCGCAATAAAACTCGGTCACCAAATTCATAATTGTTGTCAGTGTGATGTGCATCAACATAACTCTTATTTCGATCTTGTGCTTCTTCAATCCTTTGTCTTATTGATTGCATTTTTTCTTCCATTTCTTTGATCACTTCTGGTACTACCAGGGTCCTATGGTCAAGTCAACCCCATCTCAATGGCGTCTGACATGGTCGCCCATATAGGAACTCAAACAATGTCATCTTAATGATACTTTGATAGTTTTTGTTGTATGCAAACTCTACTAGTGACAAAAATTCTTCGCAATGTTTATGTTGGTCCATTACATACATACGCAACATATCTTCCAAAATTTGGTACGTTCTTTATGTCTCCCCATTTGTCTTAGGGTGATATGATGTAGTGAAGATTATAATTATGGAGATAACTCCATATAATAAGATAATGGAGGATTCCCCATGATTCTGTCTTTCCAATTTCTAATTAATTTTTCATTTCCTTGAACCCAAAATATATGATCTTGGATGATATGATTTTCTTTCGTGCATAGCCTCAATATTAAAGACCCTCATTTTTCTGAGAGTTGACGATGTAGACATAACTTTCTATTTTCTTCAAAGTATCTTTTATGAAAGACTATTTTCCATATTCCTTTCCCTATGACTAATCTCTATGACTAATCTCTATAGAATTTCTACTCCCAACACTAAATTCATAAGGTGAGGTTATTTAATACCGAGTCATACATTTTCTTTAGGCTATCTCATTGTGTTATAGTAAATCATATGAAACTTCTTAATTATAGATTTCCCATCATTCCAAATAAACTTCCTTATTTCTCTTCCACTCTATTGTAATATCCCTATTGGAGTCAATATGGTTGATCCTTCATAAATTGGAAAAGTAGATAAAATTGATTTTATTAAGATTTCCCTTCCCATTAGATTTAGCAACTAATATCCCCATTGTTGCATTGTTTTTTTAATTTTTTGAATATTATGAAGCCAATGTATATCTTTCGGGCATTCTAGCGTAATATGCACGAACAAATATTTGAGTGTAGTCCAATTTATGTCACAAGGGAAACCTAAAATTATTTTCATGGATTACAAAAGGAGAGGGGATGGCCCTTACATTTATTTATATTACCACCCTAGGAATTCATGAATCGATCCAATATATTCTTGAACCACTCAATAATAATGGATGAGGTTTCTCCTTAAAGAAGGGTATCATCTACAAACTAGGAGTTGTTTATTTATTTAGCAAATCATATAATAATGACCCATTTAAAGTTATTAGATATCATCTCTTCATAAGTCTTCAACTTAATGAGTCTTTCATAACTATGTAAAGTATTGGTTATAGGGGACAACCTGAACATAGACCTCTTTTTTATTTATAAAAGAAGGTGGGTCTGCCATTTACCAAAGAGGCTATTTAAGGGATTCCCATGCAATATTTTATCCATTGAATAATGGGATATACAAATAAAAACCTATGTAAAACTTAAAACGAAATTGAGTGATGGAATCAATCAAAGAAATTTTCCATATTCATTTTAATAATGACTATTTTTTTAGTATTTCACCTACTAGGAATGAACAACCTCACAAAATATTATCTATTATTTACCTCTTTTGAATAAAACCTCAATGGTTGTCTAAGATAAGAGATGGGATAATATTTTTAAGAGATTTAGTAATTTTTTTTAGAATGTTGTAGGGATAACAATGAAGTTGGAACTAAACCTTGACAAAAACATAAATGAAAAGTTCGCGGTAAGTACAAGTTTGGGCTTCCTTCTCGACCAATTATTCATTCATTGGATATTATGCTTGGTAATGCTAAAGTAGGCATGGAAGAGATGAATAGAAACCCCATATAGCCTTCGATATTTGTTCCTCCCTAACCCCCGAGTTGCTTTAATCACTTCTACTTCTTTCTTTCCCTGGCTCATGGGTTGTCCTATTTAGAGACCAAGCAAGGGATCCCTTGAGAAAAGTTCCAACTTGATATGGACGTGCCTTATCTTATTCCATGCATACTTCATTTTAAAAATATATGTTTCTTCTTTGATTTTCTATAATTATTTCTTCAACGTTATTTTTTTAGATTCTTTCCTTTTCTTATCTATGGAAAAACAAGGTATTTTTGTGGGGTTATTGTACACACAAAATTCTTGAATTCAGTCTTCAATTCTCTTCTACTTTCCTTTCTTGGAGAAGTTTTCCACATCAACTTATTTCCTCAATAATGTTATGTGAAGTAACCTCTTTCTCCTCCATTTTTTATTGCAAGCTACTTCCGTGTTCTCATATGTCCCTTTTTTCCAATAAAGGAGGCTGGTAAGAGTCTTTCTCCCAATATTTCAACTCAAAATTAACCATTATAATGTTTGATTCCCACACAAATGAGGGAGACCCCTAGAGAGGAGTTTTGCACAAGTTCCTAATGATATCAAACACTTATGGGTCCTACCACCATAGAGGGTTGAAGAAAAGAGAATAGATCCAAGATCTTCCATTATCTAGAAAACTAATGAGATGGGATTAGGATCTAAAAGTCCTCACATAATGATATGTGAAAATATTAATATGTATTCTAGAAATAAGTTACTATGGATTAGAAAGTGACCTAGAATTACCTCTATATGTCCCGCTCTAACCCTTTGATTAGACCAAGTGAATTTTCCTTTCTTTGGAATGATGTCCACTAAGTCCCAATTAGAAATCAAGTCATCCATTCTCTCCCTAAATTGGTTACTCACTATGCTTCATCCCCTTTTCTCCTAGTTGGAGAGAAAGAAATTTAGATCCTTGTCTTCCTCATTTCATATAAAGACTACAAAAATGCAATATTCTCACTACATTGTGCTAGGGCATAAACATTAAAAATTTGAACTTGATTTCGAGTTTCTCTATGAACCAACATAACCATTACCCAACAATGATTTGATTGTGGATAAAAGGCCTAGGGCATAAACATTAAAAATTTGAACTTGATTTCGAGTTTGTCTATGAACCAACATAAACGAGAATAGATCCAAGATCTTCCATTGTCTAGAAAAATAACGAGATGGGATTAGGATCTAAAAGTCCTCACATAATGATATGTGAAAATATTAATATGTCTTCTAGAAATAAGCTACTATGGATTAGAAAGTGACCTAGAATTACCTTTATATGTCCCGGTCTAACCGTTTGATTAGACCAAGTGAATTTTCCTTTCTTTGCAATGATGTCCACTAAGTCYGAATTAGAAATCAATTCATCCATTCTCTCCCTAAATTGGTTACTCACTATGCTTCATCCCCTTTTCTCCTAGTTGGAGAGAAAGAAATTTAGATCCTTGTCTTCCTCATTTCATATAAAGACTACAAAAATGCAATATTCTCACTACATTGCGCTAGGGCATAAACATTAAAAATTTGAACTTGATTTTGAGTTTCTCTATGAACCAACATAACCATTACCCAACAATGATTTGATTGCGGATAAAAGGACCAAATATGGACTTTCTCAAAGAGTGAAAATTCCCCATAATACCCTTCAAACACTTACAACTATCCCTTGACTTACCTTTCATTATATACTTCTTATTTCTTTAATCTCTTTTCCCTCTAACTTCATTTCCTAAATGAGGAGGATAATAAGTTTTTCCAATATTATTAGATCTCTTATACAACCCCTTCCCTTTTCATTTGTAGGTTCTCTTGATCATATAAACTTTGAGAAAAAAATATGACACCTAGTATTTGCATGTACAATACCATGATTCCCTATATATTTGTTATCATGAGGTTAAGAGGGGCTTTCTTCATGCAAATTAGGTTCTCATTACTCCATATGGATAATCTCTAGGTGTGAGTGCTAATTGATATTCCGAATGAAGATCATAGTCCATGTTTATAACTAAGTGTATGTCATGGAGGGGAAGATGAGTTTGTTTGTAAAAATGAAGATATGATTCCCCAATAAGTAATAGGGCTTGAGATATTGATTGTATTAATATTCCTACTTCCATTGAACTATAATAGTGTGGGAAGAGACAATTATACTACATTATAGGTTTAATGGTGTCTTATTCAATTATGTACCATAATGATAATCATTTACTTTTGTCCATCATAAAAGATAACCACTAAAGACAATCCTAATGTGTAGGGTAATTATTCTATCATGTAAGATAATATGATAATGATCTATTGTCCAATGAAAAAGATGTAAAGGGAAGAAAATGTTAATGTGTAGCATAATTGGGAAGAAAATGTTAATGTGTAGTATAGTAAGTCTTTGTATTAATTGTTGTTAATGAAATATCTGTATTAATGTTTTTAGTTGTTATGCTCTAATATATCTAGCATATAGATGGGTGGGTTTTATATATATATCACTTCTAACATATAGAATGGTGGATATCTATATCTATCTATCTATCTATCTATCTATCTATCTATATATATATATATATATATATATATATATATATATATATATATATATATATATATAT
>ML778775.1:281867-295862 GCA_009831015.1 Picea engelmannii | reverse complement strand
GTAAGTGAATGTAAGAGTCATTCCATTAATTCATAGCATTAACATGGAAGTGGTGATTGTATAAAAAATATTTTCTGGAGTATAGTTCTTTATTATCCATTAGGGTATTTGCAAATAATCATTTATTTTTATTGTGAATGCTATTTTTACAAGTACATGATTAAATGCAATTCTTAGGAGTTGTTCCTTCCGTTTGAAGCTTATTTGCACATATACATTAGAATTTTATGATTATATCTCGTGTTGATTATATCAATATCAATGTATTACGTAAACTATTACAAGTGTATGATAGCCTAGCAAGAAGGCTTGACACAACTCCGTCTTATTATGGAGGAAGTGCAAGCTTGCTTTAGCCTTTGAGCAATAAGGAGTGCATTCGAGAAGGTTTTAGAGCATCCATTTCTTCGACATAGTCAAAAGAGGATGGCAATATCTCACAATCCGCTTGGTGCCATTACCGGATGCATCCAATGACTTATGTCAATGCCTTCACTATCTTTTCTCATTTATTATGCTAATCTTTTACCGAGTTATCATAAACTTGATAAACTTCTTATTAATTTGGCTTACCTATTGCTATCGTACTTTCCATATTATCGTTCGCCAATTTATGTTTATCTGCTTATTGGCGCTCAGCGTACAAAATTTGCATTTGACTGATTGAAACTTTCGACAGATGTTTAGGTTTTTCTTCATAACTCTAAATTTTCAACGAAAGCCAGCATATGCTTTTTTTTTTTGTAATGATATATCCTTCTTTCCGTGAAGGGCATTGAAACGAAAAGTCGATGTTATAAGATGACACTTCCTGAATCTACGCTTTTAATCAATTAAAGTTTGCGTTTCCAACAGTCGTGTTCCATACGGATTTAGACCCAGCAGCAGGTCAAAAAATCTCCATGTTTCTCACGCCTTGCCTTGCAAAATTTATGTCGAATTGCCCGACGAGATTGGAAGTCAGTCAAGTCTCGGCGTTCTTCTAGATGGAGTTATTTCCGTGAGTATTTAGAAATTAACATTATAAAAGCACATTCCTTCTTCCATATTGTGGAAGTAATATGTGGTTGTGAATTGCTATAAATATACATAACTGGTTGCTTGTTTTCACAGATCGAATTGAGTGGCCAGCGAGTGATTTCGTGCTTTCATTCTGGATTGACGTTACTGTTAGTGTTGTCAATATGAATTCGTTATTCATGTATGCTTTTTTCCTGCAAATGGCATGGTACTGCTTGGTCGGGCAAGGCCAAGATGTGCAGCAGCAATTCTTATCTCCTCACAATGACGCAAGAGCCCAAGTGGGTGTCGAGGCTCTCGTTTGGGACGACACCGTCGCGGCTTACGCACAGAATTATGCAAATCAACGCATCGGAGACTGTGCTTTGCAATAACAATGATTTGGTCTATACCGTTCAAGCATGGCCAAGTTCTTTTAAATTGATGTTGATAGGAGTAGTGAATAAGCTTGGTTAAATTGTTTAATCTTAGCCAAGTGATTTAGGTTAGTTAGTGAATAAATCTGACCAAACTACCTAATCTTGGTCAGATAACCCCAAAATAGAGTAATTTCTTAGTCCAACAGTTTAATCTGGACTAATTTTCATAGGTAATTAAGTTAGAGCATAGGGTAGTTTTCTTTATATCAATAAAACAAGCATGATAATTCATGTTGAACCATATCTTTGAGGTTTAAAGGCTTGATGTTTAACCCCCATGGTGATAAAGACAGGGAAAGCTTGGGCAAACCCACAAAATGCATTTATCCTAAGTTTCTGAGCAAATATGATTGTGTGCTCATTGAATAAAGACCGCGCACTGATGAACGGCTAGAAGTGGGCACCCAGATCTAGGGTTGACAAGTCTTTCCGGACCCCCCTGACCATTCTACCTTTAACGGTGGGGGAGGGGGGGTCCGGAATCGTAGATAACGAAGATACATATCTAAACGGCTAAGGTGCCAACACATTTATCAATGGCTGAGGTTGAATTTTGGACCCCCTCGACTGTTCTGCCTTTAATGGTGGGGGGGGGGTCCAGAATGTTGCTTAAATATCGCGCACATATCTATGGTTAAAAAGAAAGTGCGCAAATCAATGGCTCTTGGTGTTTTTCGAACCCCCCGACCGATCTGTCTTTAATGGAGGGGGGGGTACGAAATGGAATGTTTTATGGTGGGCCCTTTTCATCTATGTGGCAGGAATCCATTGGGTTAGACTCCCACCACCTCCAAAAGTCTGACATACATTGTCACCCCATGACATCATTTTCCATGTTTTTTCCCCTACAGGTCATGTCTCATTACTCTGTTAGTCCATTCCTCTCGTTCTCCGTTTACAAGTCCTCTCACCATGGTCACTCCCCAATCATCTCCCACCACATCACCTAGTCATATTCGTCATTTATTATTACCTGCCATTTCATGCTCCAAACAACCCATTGGCAATTTATTACTGGCTAACTTATCTGTTAGCCTGTTGACCTATCCCCCGCGCCCAACGGGTATTCGTTTACTCAAAACCATTGTATCCTTTCTTTCTTCCATTGCTTACTATGTCGTCTCACCAGAAAATATCTTTCCCATCACATCAGAGCATTTTTTCCCATTTTCTCTCCATTTCAGTCAACTATCCAAAGCCACCATCATCCCCACTAATGATTGTTTGATTTGCAGGTATTTTTACAGTGATGGTGCCAAAATCAAAGAGAACAGAAGCTGAGGAAAATCCTTTCCTACCGCCTCCTGTCAACCTCGATAGGATCCCTTTGGCTGACAAAGACCATTTAATCATAGACACTATATGCGAATTTGACTTCACGGACTTGTAGTCATGGCTCAAAGAGGTTTTTCTTGACTAGAGCGACGAAATTGGGCTCTGGGAGTCCAACCTCCCTCTGTATCTTTTCCCCCAGGTTCACCATTTCCTCAAATTTTCCCTCAAATGCAAGGTTCATTACCTCCCTGACCAGAGAGCCACAATGTCTTCATCATGAGAAATTATTTTCCTCATCACACCTGGAACCATTAATCAAATGATGCATATACCCAGAACCGAATCTGCCTCACCTTTCAACCTTGAAATTATCACAGAACTATACCATAAATTATCATTCCCCCAAAGAGCTCAGTTTTGTGAGCTTTTTCTCCCACAGGACGCTCAGCTCCCCACTAAAACTCCCCTATATCCTTCATCCCTCTTCTCTGTGAAGGGAAGCCAGGTCATCTCGTCGCTCTGTGCCCTGCTCAGGTATTTTTCGGATCAATGGGTGGATGAACCCATATTGGGTTTTCTGTCCATATTCTCCACAGATGAGAAACCCACCACGCAGTTCGACTAAAACACTTTCCTGGCGGACAACATTCATGAGAAATTCTCAAATTTTTTCCATGGAAGGCATGTTCCGGTATTCCTCAATACTTTCTTACATCTTCATTTTCTTCCAAGCAGACAAATTTTCCTTTTCAATGCAGAAGATGGACAAGGATGGGAAGCCCCAGGCAGTAACAGCATGAACTTCACTGCTCAGACACAACTCTATAGAATTTAGCTTCAAGGAGTTTATCGAGTAGTTCTACCATCCCGTGGTGACCATGCTCAATGGTCAGCCTAAGCAGAGAATAAATGAGAAAATTCAAAGAATCTTACACCTTTCAGACCTTGCAAAAATGAGAGAATAGTATATGTACCAAGACCACATAGAGATCAGAGTGTATGGGTGCAAATTGGCTACATACAAGTTGCCCAAGTATTTACCCATGAGGATATTTGCCCTGGAGTACATAAGAGAAATGATCAATTCAGATGACATACATTTTGTGTCTCTGAAGAAGAAGCAACAACTCATAATCAAAGGGAAAATTGGGTCTTTCATCTGCAATAGCTGAGGCACCAAGGAGGAAGCAGACAAATTGCTTAAAGAAATGGATTTTTTTGTTATCTTCGTATGGCACTATGACCCTTGCGGGATAATTACAGAGATGAGAGTTAAAAATAAGAATATCCCATATGTTCATACATCCAGGCATGAAATAGAGAAGTTCGCGAACCAGACAGAATGGGAGCCAAGCACTTTGGTTGAGACAGAACAACAGGACCCTTCGATCACTATCTCGTTGATGACTACACCACAGGTTCCCAAGGAGAAAAGGCCTGGGATGGACACTTCACCTTCCATAACTGAAGTATCGTCTGAAGAGTTCCAATTACACACCAAGAGGCCAAAGACCAGTCAAGCACCTGACATGGCTGGTGAAAAGGGAATGCAATCCATTACAACTATGGAGGTTGATCGGTCGCTCCTTAGTACAAGAAGCAAACAAATCATGACTACAGTGTTGCCCAAAAATCTTACAGATACTCCACCAGTCAACCAGCCGAGAAAAATAGGACCAAAATTGAGAATTTTTTAGAAGTATGATCTGATAAAAAAGAGAAATAAGACGCTGACCAGCAGCACGTATGCTCAGTTATGGAAGCAAACATCAACTGCACAACACAAACTATTTTCTGCATTCGACACTGAGAAGGGTAGAATGCACATGGCGTTTCTGCAAGCATAGGTGCCAGAACTGAAAGTAATCACCGATTACAAAGGGTAGACATTCAAATTTCAGACTAAAGATGTGCATCCAGTTGATCAAATGGATCTGCACAGGCAAACTGGAGAAATGGTTTTCTCCACATCGGCAAATTCTTCTATTCCTACCTCTAAGTTACATGTGTCTCTGAGCAATGTCTAGACACAGCTGAAGTTAGAAAAAATATCATCCTTTTCCAAGGATAATAGGATTAAGACGTTGAAAGAACTGGTTCTTAAGATCAGATACGATCCCTCGAATGTGAAAGAAATCGAGGAGGTGCTCAAAAAGAAAAATACCGATATAGAATGTCTGAGGAAATAGTTAAAACTGCCACAAATAGAATTCTCACAGGCAAAGGAAATAACAGAGACAGAAGGGGAAAAGGATGAGATTCTCAAGCTGATCATGGAGAAGAATGCACAGTTGAAGGAAATGCAAACAAAATTAGAAAAAATAGTGAAAGAGAATGACCAGTCAAAGCCCATGGAAGTCATTCCACTGAGCACAGTTCCACTCACAGGAGTGAGCACATCATCTGTAGTAGAGATTCCCTCAGCAACTCCACCAACAGCTCTGGAGAAGATAGTTGAACTGGATAAATCCATGGAAGACATGAATTTGTAAGAGATAGCGATTAACAGACATAAAAAGGAGATTGAGAACCTTCAGGAACTAAAATCTTCCTTCCAAGCCAGCTACTCCAAGGAGAAACAAACTTTAGACAAGATTAAATAGGAATTGCAACAGCTTCAAAAGAAAAGAGTGGCAGGAAAAACACTTGTTGAGGTCAAGGAAAGTGTCTGGATGGATAACACCAAGTCCATGAATGAAATATGGCCAATGATACAAATCATGTTTGAGCAAAACGAGCTAGTGCAAAGAAGTCAGCAAGCTATTGAGAAGATAAGAGTAGAACTGGGAGAGATGCCCAGAGAAGCTATTGAGATCATCAAATTTCTGAATTCCAAAACTAGAGAGGAGCTAGAGGATTTGAGGATTGAAGATAGGACAGAGACCATCCTTGAGGTCAAAAGGGTCCTGACCAAGAGAGGATTGATGCTACAGTTAGAGGAAAAGGTCTAGACCATTGACGCAGGAGTGAAAAGATTTTTCAGCAAGATCGAAGCTCTACAAAAGAAATACCTTCTTGGTTTGAGAGTTATAAATGACAAGTTAATGACGCTCGTCGATTACAAAAAGAAACTAGCCACTGTGGCTAAGGATACCTCAAAATTATCAAGAATACAAGGCACTATCTTGGGCAAGGCATTATTAGATGCTTTACATTTAGACATCAGTGTACAGCATGAGATCTGGTACATCTTCATCATCAATCCCATTTTCTTCAAGTACACAGAGATGGATGAAGTATACCGAAGATTACTCAAAGTTAGCTTTCCCAAGAACCTTCGATGGGAAGAGTTATGCAGTCTGATCGAGTAGGCGATGAGGTGTCCAAGCCTAGTCAACTATCCAATCAGACGAGGTCATGTAGAGGCCTCACCAACGGTTCACCCCAGAAATCAACATGAAGTTTCAACACATCATCAAGCAGTTTCCTAAATTTTTGTATCTTTTTAAGTTAGTTAGCTAAATTTAGATTAGCCACGTCCTGATCTTTAATGAAAGGGTCGTATGTAATTTTCATTATAAATACTTCAAACTTTGAAGTACTGAGTGTTGATCTTTACGCCCGACAAGCTACAAGACTGTAATTTTTATCAAGAGATCTTTCAGTAATACAAAGAGACGTTTTCATAGGATTCTCGCGTGTTATTAATTGGTGATGTTTTCTTTTCTATGTTGAATGTTCTTCTTGCTCAGTTGTCATATGGTTTTCTAACCTAATCTTTTAAAAGTAATTCACGTTGTAGGATTTATCTTTGTATACCCTTTTTCAGACTTTGAAAGATTTTAATTTTTATCTTATGATATTACAGTGAAGAAATTCTTAAATGCTTCTTTACTTTAATTGATATTCTCATCTTTTCTGCTATTCATCGCTTTACTGCTAAACAATCCAACGAATGCATTATCTTTCCCTGTGAAAAGAATCTTTTGTTTCTGGTTAATATTTCTATCCTTATAATACCGAATCCATAGCCCAATGGATGCGTAAAGCCCCTTCAACCAACTTGACAAAAATAACAAACCAACCAATTTTATTTTATATAACTAGCCTAATATTTTAAAGTTAGAACATAGCTAAATCAAACAGAGAGATCCCTCTCTGAAACTGGTAGGGCTAGATTCCAGTTTTGAAGAGGTTGGATAAAGTTACCTCTCATATATTTCTTCTTTCCTAATAACCTCTAGGAATTTACAGAGCGTTAACATGGTGGCGACCATACTGGGGACTGAACAAACTTTCAACCCCACGTTCTCTTTTTCCTTAGAAGAAGACTTCGTTTCTGAACAAATTGTAAATCTGAGAAAGAAATAATGTTTAGAGGTTGTTAAAATCTTTTGCATATTAATTTCGAACTCATAAAACTAAAAAATATATAAAAGTTAGAAAAATATGGCTCCTAAAAGAGTTTATACTCGATCTCACCTAGACCTAGAACCTAGAATAATGACTAATAATCCAGAACAATTACTTAGAAAGAAGACCGTTGCAGAAGGTTCAGGGAGTCATAGTCTCCTTCATAAGTCCTCCTCTCTCCTAGAGGAACTCGTTGCCCCTCAATATCTCGACTTTGACACCATTTTCGAACAAATTCTGTTTAGAAATAAATCTGATAGCTTTGTAACTGAAACCATTTTAGACCCAAAAAGCCTGGAACCCTGAACCCTTGAAATACTATCTCCCACTACAAAACCTCAAACCACTCACTCCGTGCTAGCAATCCCCTCCTCATCCCCATCTTCTTTCACTGCCCCACCTATCATCCAGGTTGTTTTCCCACCTCCTCCACCTATCATGGTAGTTAGATATGCTCCCTTGGTGTTGGTCACACCTCTACATGCTATGCCCTAGGATTATCAAACATGACTTCCATAGTTCGATGGAACAGGTCCTTTGAGCACACAACAAGACATTGATAAAATGAATGACTATTTTGATCTGCAGAAAGTAGATGAAGCTGACATTCAAATGAGATTGTCTACACAAAGTTTGACCGGTGACATTAAGAAATGGTACAAAGATTTACGTGTTGCCTCAGTGCTTGACCTTACAACATTTCAAAGAAGTTTTCTAGACAGATGGGAGGTAAAGAAAAATCCTCTCCAAATCTTGTCAGAATAAGAAAAACATCAGAAGGAATCAAGGTGAGACAGTTCAAGATTACTAAACCCGCTTCAATAATCTATACAATGCAATTCCAGCCAATATTAAACCCCCACAAGGTTTAGCACTGATAAAATTCCCTGACGGTTTCAACGCTGATATGTCATATCAATCAAGGGAAAGAAACTCCACCACCCTGGAAGACATGTAGAAAAGTGCAATATGTGTGGAGGCCAAATTGTTGGCTAAAAGGGAACGACAGAGGACCGAAAGGAGAGTCACGATTAAAGAATAACCTTCCAAATCTTCTTCTGATGCCAAATTGGATTCCTTAGCTAGAGCAATGGAAAGGATGATGGAGAGACTTACTGTATCCAGAAGAAATCCTCCTAGAGAAAATCAACCCTCTCATCAAATTCAGAATCCTAACTTTAGAAGAAATCCTCCTCAAATCAAGCAGAGAGATCCCAGGGATCAAAGAGAAAAGAGGGGTCCTGATCAATAGATCATACCACCCCTATAGGAAAATTATGTCGATGAAGGAGAAGAGGTAATTGAAGAATTGGAGGACAGTCACATAAACCTCATGGGCATTGATGATAATGAAGCTATTTTCCTCACTCAGGAAGAGCAAGAACTTTTCCTTCTTTCTCAAATGCAGGTGAGTGAAGAAGCTGAAGAGACCGAACAACAGGAATTTGAAAATGCCATTATGGAGGTACACAGGCAATACAATTTGTGAAGTAAGAAGACGGATGAAAATTCCCCAAAAAAGGTAACCGAAATGAAGAAAGTTGTCGAAACCAAGAAAGCCCCTAAGCCTCTTGCCAAGAAGATCCCTGAGAAAGGTAATGTTGAAGCTCCAACAAAAAGAAACCTTATGATTTTACAAAGATCAATGTAGACTAAGGTTTCATCAACCAACCCACCAAATACTTCTACCCAGAAGACTATGGTAAACAAATCCGAATTGTTGAGCCAAAGCAGAGCACATACTCCTTTCAGCCTCGAAGGGGAATTAGCCAAAGTGAAAATTCCCATTCCCCTTTCCAAGTTGATGAGTAAGGACACTTACCAATCATAGGTGATCAAAGAGTTGATCATTGAACCTGATATAGGCATGAAGGCCTTAACTGTTGGATTGACCAATCATTCAGAGACTGTAAATCTTACCGACGATCAACCTGAACTCTTGTTTGGCCCTGAAGTTGACGATCAGACTGACAATGGTGTTGTCACTCCTTTTTACATCAGCCTTAATATACACGACCTGATTCTGCATAATGCTATGTTAGATTCAGGTGCTTCCCATAACTTGATGCCTAAAGCAGTAATAGAAAAACTGGGACTTGAGGTCACCAGACCTTACAAAGACTTACACTCTTTGACTCCAACAAAGTCAGATGTATTAGATTGATTAAGGACTTTTGTATCACTCTAGTCCAGATTCTGGAAAAAATCATGGTTATGGATGTTGTGGTCACAGAAATTCCCCCGAAATATGGTATGTTGTTGTCCAGGTCTTGGGGGGCCAAGTTGAAAGGTACTTTGCAGTTGGATATGTCATATGCCACCATCCCAATATTCAGGCAACAAAGAAGACTGTAGAGAGAGACGTTGATGAAATATATGGTCAACAAATAAGAAAAGGCACATAACTATCCTATTTACTGTACGCATTCTGACCTGGATTCCTTTATCCTATACAACGGTGGTCATACGAGAGAGAAAATTGCTCAGCTAGAAGAAGATACACTTGACCCGAAAGAAGGCCAAGAAATTGCTGAGGAAGAAAGAAAGAAAAACGTGACAAGTGAAGAATTGCTAGCATATTTATGGAGCATGGACTTTGATGGAGCTGTAAGCAAAGAAGGACCTTGAGCAGGAGTTTGGTTTCACAATCACAAATCCAGGTATTCAGAAAACCATTCTTACAAACTGAATTTTCAATGCACTAAAACATAGTTGAGTACGAAGCTTTGAGCACTCGGTCTGAAACTACTAAAGAAGTTTGGTTCCAAACAAATCATGATAAGAGGGGACTCCAAATTAATTATAAAACAAATTAAAGGTGAGTATGCTGCAAAACATCCCTATCTCAGAGCTTATAGAAATGTTGTTTTGGATGCCCTTAAATGTTTCACCGAAGTTGATTTGCAGGTGATGCGGGACATAATATTTTAGCAGATGGGTTAGCTACGTCAGCAGCTACATGCAAGATACCTTTTCATTCCACTCGCCCATACATAGTGGAGGTGAAGTGCAGAACGACTGTCTCGGAAAACATCAGATACTGGTAGGTATTTGGGAACGATGATCAAATTGAAGATTTTCTATAATGTAAAAATGATTTCGAGTGTACAAACATAGACTTAGAAAATGAGGATGAAAATGTAAATAAATCTGATTTTGGAAATGACAGTGTAAATAAAGTAGATTCGAGAGAGTTAGGTGAAGATGAGATGGAATCCGATGTTTTGCATTTCAAGAGTAATGTTTTACCTAGGGGTTTAGTTCCTTTAGAAGACCTTTTTGATTTTAATGATGTAGCTAAAAAACCAAAAATTGAATCCAGTGGTAAAGAAGTTGAAGACTGCAACATAGGGACAGAAGAGAATCCCAGGATAGTAAAACTTTCTAAATCCTTACCCCCTGAGAAAAAACTCAAATACATTGAACTTTTCAAGGAATATGCACACGTTTTTGCTTGGGGTTATGAAGATTTAAAATCTTATGACACAAGCATCATACAACATAGGATCCCGATAAAATAAGATCAAAAACCTTTCAGACAGAAGCTGAGGACAATCAATCCCAAGTTACTTCCCCTGATAGAAAAATAAATCAAAATAATGTATGATGCTAAAATCATAGTTCCATTACGATTTTCCAAATGGGTTTCAAATCTAGTCCCAACCCGAAAGAAGTTTGGGGAAATCAGGCTTTGCATTGAATTCTGAAACCTGAACAAGGTTTCCCTAAAGGACAACTACCCATTGCCAAAAATGGACCACATATTACAAAAGGTAGTTGGATCTAGTTAAATATCCTTATTGGATGGTTTCTCAGGCTATAACCAAGTTCTCGTTCACCCAGATGACCAAGAGAAGACAACCTTCACAACACCTTGGGGCACCTTCTTGTACGTGAAAATGTCTTTCGGGCTGATGAACACTGGGGCCACTTTACAAAGAGCGATGGAAATCACTTTTATGGAAGAACTTGGAAAATTTATTGTCATTTATATGGATGACGTAACTGTGTATTTCCAATCTGATGACGAGCACTTAAGACATCTCAAACAAGTATTTGAGAAATGCAAGAAATTTGGGATTTCTCTGAATCCTAAGAAAAACCTATTCGGATTAGAGGAGGGTAAATTGTTGGGGCACATAATCTCTAAGGATGGAATTAAGATAGACCCTAGTAGAATCAAGGCCATTCAGAAATTAGAACACCCAAGGAATATCATAGATTTATAGTCTTTCATTGGAAAAATAAACTTTCTGAGAAGATTCATACCCAACCTGACCGAGCTTCTCAGGAACATCACCAACATATTAAAAAAGGACACAAAAATAAAATGGAACATTGAATCTAAGGAGTCTTTTGAACAAGTTAAACATGCACTCACACAGGCTCCAGTCTTGATCAGTCCTGATTTCACCAAAGATTTATAAAGCGTTAAGAGATGTTTCTTTGAATTATAAGATAATGGATAAACAAGATTTTTCCCTAGTGAAAGCCATAAAGGATTTTAGGGTATATATTCTCCATTCCCACACCATCGCATATGTTTCGAACGTGGTAGTAAAAGACATTTTAACTCAGGACAATCTGGATGGTTGAAGAGGAAAATGGATTGCTATCATTCTGGAGTATGACATATAGATTAAGATTACTAAACTGATTAAAGGTCAAGGTATAGCAATGTTAATGGTTGAATCCAATTTCCATGCTCTTGATATTAATTTCTTAGTTGCAGTAGATGAACAGGGAGAGCAAGTGACTCCAAGTGTGAAAGAGGTATTTCTGAACTGTCCATGGTATGTAGACCTGATATTTGTTTTGCATAACTTACAATCTCCCCCTGGTCTGACCAAAACTAAAACTAGTTTTTTGAAATTGAAGGCATTAAAATTTTGCGTTCTAGAAGGCAA
This sequence comes from Picea engelmannii, assembly GCA_009831015.1. Lineage (NCBI taxonomy): Eukaryota > Viridiplantae > Streptophyta > Pinopsida > Pinales > Pinaceae > Picea > Picea engelmannii. Next base: position 283,888 of record ML778775.1, on the reverse strand, counting down.
TCTATATTGGAAGGATCGCGGAGGTATTTTGTTAAATTGTCTATTGAAGGATGAAGTTGACAATGTATTGCAGGATTTTCATGCAGGAGACTATGGGGGTCATCTGAGCTGGAAGACCACAACTAATAAAATTCTCAGAGATGGGTTCTATTGGCCTATGCTTTTCACTGATGTGCATCAGAAAGTGACTTCGTGTCATAAATGCCAGGTGTTCGAGGGAAAAAAGAAGCTTCTTCCGTTGCCCCTGAAACCAATCTCTGTTGAAGCTCCTTTCTAGCAATGGGGATTAGAATTTATCGGAGAAATACATCCTCCCTCTTCGGGCCAACACAGGTGGATTCTTACTTCTACAGACTATTTCAAAAAGTGGATCAAAGATGTACCAAGAAGGCAAGCTAATGATTCTATCATTATTAAATTTCTTGAAAATAATATCTTGTCTCGTTTTGGATGTCCTAGAAATATTATAACTGACAATGCATTTTCTTTCTGATCTAAGAAGCTCATAGACTTTTGCAACCAGTATCATATTGGTTTGGGTCATTCCATAGTTTATTACCCTCAGGGAAATGGGCTAGCAAAGTCATCCAATAAGACATTGGTGAACATTATTAAGAATAATTTGCAAGAAAACAAAAAATCATGGCATAACAAGCTAGTTTTCACACTATGGGCCGACAGACTGACCACCAAGATGTCAATTGGTATGTCACCATATTATCTGGTCTATGGCACTGAAGCGGTTTTTCCCACTTCCTTAGGAGTTCTTGTAATGAAATTGTTGCAAGAGATGCAGGTCGAGCGAACAATTCCCAAAGAAGGATAAACCAGATGATCCACTTGCAGTAGTCTAGAGAAGAAGTATACAACAAGACTTAAGTTGTCCAAGAAAGCATTAAAAATATCTTTGACAAAAGAACTAAAGAGGATGAATTTGAGCTAGGTGACTTGGTTCTAAGATGGGATGCCCAAAATGAAGATAAGGGGAAGCAAGAAAAATTCAACAATATATGGAAGGGACCTTTCATAATTCAAGCATTCAGAGGAAATAATGCCTTCTTTCTCAACAACAAGGATGGGACAAATCTGCCAGGAGGACCTGTAAATGGCAGAATGTTGAAGCAATATTCACCTCCTCAGTAGGGACTTGCAGTCACACTTTTCCATTGTAAAGACCATTTTCATTTTGTTTACAAGTTTTTGAGTGAAATAAATTTGATCAGATGGTTGAAGCCCGCAGAGAAGGCCCTAAGCCACTGAACATTGTATTCCAATTTTCAAAAATAAAACCAATCAAGCAATAAAGGCAACTATGGAGAAATTTTTTCAGAACATCAAGAATCAGGATTCCTGTCACTTCACAAGGAGAGTACCATCCTCAGGTGGAGCCATTGTTATAACCCTATAATTTATAGGATCACCTGGTGACTGAAATGTTATCTCTTTAAGTGTTTTTGTTTGTCAAATGATTTTCCATTTTGCAAATAATTTGAGAAAAAGAAAAAGAAGAAAAATAATAAAAGAGGGCATAAAAGAAATTCAATAGAGCCCCATGCAATAAAAATGATTTGGTCCATATCGTTCAAGCATGGCCAAGTTATTTTAAATTGATGTTGATAGGAGTAGTGAATAAGCTTGGCTAAACTGTTTAATCTTAGCCAAGTGATTTAGGTTAGTTAGTGAATAAATCTGACCAAACTGCCTAATCTTGGTCAGATAACTCCTGGATAGAGTAATTTCTTAGTCCAACAGTTTAATCTAGACTAATTGTCATAGGTAATTAGGTTAGAGCATAGGGTATTTTTCTTTATCTCAATAAAACAAGCATGATAATCCATGCTGAACCATATCTTTGAGGTTTAAAGGCTTGATGTTTAACCCCCATGGTGATAAAGATAGGGAAAGCTTGGGCAAACCCACAAAATGCATTTATCCTAAGTTTCAGAGCAAATATGATTGTGCACTCATTGAATAAAGATCACGCACTGATGACCGGCTGGAAAGTGGGCACCCAAATCTAT
>ML778775.1:196087-214419 GCA_009831015.1 Picea engelmannii | reverse complement strand
AGTGGGGTGGGAGAGAGAGAGATATGAATATAAAGGGAGGGGTAGAGGGCGTGGGGGGAGAGAGAGAGAGATAGAGAGAGAGAGAACGAGAGTGAGAGAGAGAATTTATTTTTGTTAATAGGAATGCGCTCACCTGTTATTTGAATTTAAATTTTTTTTAGGTGGGAGTGACAATTATAGCATATGTGTTTCTTGAGTTGGTTTCCTTGGGTTTAGGTTCAAGATGGCATACCTAGTGGTTCGGTCTAAAAATACATAAAAACCTCTTTTTTGATGTTATTTTCTATATGATAGAAAATTCAATTATTGAAGAAACTACAGACACAAAAGATTTGGTTGTGGAGATTCCAAATACACAATTTTTAAAAAACATTAATAATGTTTACTATTTTTAATCTATTTTTGTCTTGACATATATCAAAATCCTAGAATACATATCTCTCTTATTTTTGGTATATATTTTTTTCGGCTTAAGAATTTATCGAATGAGTTATATGTGGCACTATATATGTGTCACTATAGAAGACCGATATCTACGATCTTAAAAAAATAAAATTATTATGTTAAGACCCTCTTACTCTGCACGAACAAAAGACTTGTAATTTCAGGGATAAATTGACTTTGATAATTTTTAAAAAATATAAAAATAATATTGTAAAAGTACCTTAAATAATCCCTCCAAGTAAAGAGATTGTTGTTTTTCCATATTTTATGTTAGTTCATATGGGTAACAACTTTAAATGTTGATTGAATTACTAGAAGGCCATGGGTTCTTATTTGTATGTGTTCCATATTTTCTACCCGTGGCATTTTTTCATGTAATCATATTTTTCATCTTTAAAGAGTGTGGCTCACCAAAAATATATATAGATTTTCAATGTCCATGGAATCATGAGTATTATTTTATTTTAAATAGCATCAACATTATATACCATTTAATTGATAAAATCTCAATTAATTTTTAAAAGATGTTGATATTATACAAAAAAATGACATATTAAATAATTAATAATAAAAAGTTCTATAAAATAGTCACAAAAATAATGAAATCTTGTAGAAAAGAATGTATATTAAACCCATGTAGAGAATCTATTTTATTTGATTTTTCACACTTATTACAAACTCCCTTAGCACATTATCTCTTTACTTGATACAACCTCCCTGGAAATGATGCTTTCTTTTAGGAAACCATTTATGAATACGCTATTTGGATGGAGAAAGGGATTACTTATTTCCTCTTAGTTATGTCATTGTACACTTGTTTGTTAAGGTGTAAGAATACTTTATTTAAGGGGTAATTAGATATCTTTTGGGGAATAACATACATAGTTCTTGTGCACAATTGTGATAATATGATTTTGACAATTTCGAGCTACTAGGGTTTGGAGCAACTGCAAGCTAGGGTTTTCTAGTGGCAACCATAGCATAGGACAACGTGAGAACCAAAGGGGGGGTTAAGGGTACCCCCTCATACAAATAGGTAGTGGTGGACATAAGGAAAGGGCCAAGAGGCGTAGTTTTCAAGGCATCAATGACAAGCACCTCGGGATCAAACCTAGAAAAAGGTAAGAAAAGGAATCAGGGGAAAAGCGAGTCCATGGCAGAAGACACCAGAGAAACTCAAAGTGAGGCACAAGACACAGTGAATCCCAATGGGATAGAAGGGTGCAACCCATCCAAACCCAAAACAACAATTATACCCAAGTTGATATTGGAGGATCCGCAAACACAACTCTACAAGGACCAGATGAAGATGCATGCGCTAATTTGTAAGTTCATGGGTTTGTGGCCCACAGAAAGTATGATGCACAACTAGATTAAATATCGCTGGAACCCAAATGGATAAGTGGAGCTCAACCTAGGCTCAAAAGGCTTCTTCACAACAATATTCATGAACCTTGAGGATAGGGATAGAGTCTTTGAGGGAGGTCCATACTTCCATGCCTCAACAAGATTGTATATGCAGCCACAGAAAGAAAATTTCTCCCCAGAAAAAGTGACTTTCAAAAAGGTGCTGGTCTAGCTAAGATTTTATTCCTTACCCTTAGAATACTAGTTTCCCTCTACTTTTAAAGCAATAGGAAACAAACTGGGGAAATTTTTGAAGACCTCAGAAGCCACCCTAAAAGGGAGATATACATATTATGCAAGAATTTGCATAGAGATGGATGTGTCCAGAGCACTCCCAGAAGCCATAAGTATGGAATTCGGGGATGAGGAATGGATCCAAAACATAGATTATGAAAAAATCCACTTCAGATGCAGAAGATTCCATGAACATGGCCACTTGATCAAAGAATGTCATTTTAATTAAAAACAGGAAGTGAAAAACCCAAAACCATAGCAGGATGAGGATGGGTTTATAAAACCGAACCCCAGAAGTAGAGAAAACAAAAAGAAGAGTATAACCCCAATAGGAAATAACCCAGAGACCCGTAATAAAATGAAAGGAAGGGACAAAACCAATAAAGGGGAAGAAGACGAAAACGATTTGGCAAAATCTCAAGAAGTTAGAGAACAAGCAACACATGAGCCCACTGATCAGCCAAGTAGCAAGAAGGAACAATGGAGTTGCACAACCCCGATGGATGGAGAAACCAGAGATGACAACACCCAAATGAAAGAAGCAGAGGGAGATGCGAAAATGACCCCGAGAGAAGTAGGCACAAAATATCTTGATCTCAGAGACCTTGTGGAAAAGGAAGGGATAGATCTCCCGAACATACTAGAGCAATGGAAAAGACAGGGAGTAGAAAACGTACCAACAGAGCAACTTGACCGCATTCAGTACCTATTTCTCCTAAGGGACGAAGCCAAAGCTATATGACTAAAGCGCACACACAGGGAGATAGGAAACCTAGGAGTCAAACCCGGTGAGGGACAACCACAACTCTCACCCAAGAAGACGAGGAGGAAAAAAGGTAGGAAATCAAATAACGTAGCCCTACAGAAGTTTGGAGGGTTGCTGATAAACTCAGGTAATCTCAAGAAACTCTTCCCGAACTCCCCCCCACATTTTTAAATGAAGGTTATAACTTGGAATATAAGAGGCCTAAACATCTTGAGAAAGCAAAGAATCGTTAGAAATATACTAAAGCATGAACAATCAGATCTTTGTTTCATTCAAGAGACAAAATGCACTATAGACAGAATAGAGGAAATCAGTAAACAACAATGGCGCAATTACAAGATAGTGGCTATCGGAGGCCACCAAATGGTAGGAGGTATTCTCACCTTGTGGAATCCAAAAATGTTGATCCTAATAGAAGTTGAAGCGACAAGGCACACCCTTATGGTTTGCATGCAAATCATTCAAAACCGAGAGGCTATTCTATGCACTAATGTGTATGGGCCCTAGGTGTTAGAGGAAAAGAAAGGAATGATACAAGACCTAGAAGACCTTAAAACCTGATCCAACAACCTCCAATCGATCATGGCAGGGGACTTCAACATCATAATGTCACTTATGGAGAAAAAAGGAGGTACAATAAGATTGGATAGGGATGCGGAAGAATTCTCAAAGTTCATAGACACAACAGATATGGTAGACCTCAAAAATAATAATGGCTAGTTTACCTGGAAAAATAAACGGATGAAACAGTATCAGGTAGCAACAAGAATCGAAAAATTCCTAGTATCAGAGCCAATCATTATGCAGGGGATAACCTTAGATTGCAACATCCTTCCCTAGGATGGATCTGATCACTGGCCAGTGCATTGGAAGCAGGATTCCAAACCATACCAAATAACAAACCCTTTAGATTTGAGAAATTCTAGATTGAACACCCGACTTTCAAGGAAAGAATCAAACAGTGGTGGAGGGAGGAGAAACTAGAGTAAGGGACAAGGATGTTCAAACTCTATAAGAAACTAAAATAAATCAAATATAAGCTCAAGGAGTGGAACAAGGAAACTTTTGGGAATATAAACCAAGAGAAAAACAACATAGAAGAAAAAATTAAAAATCTCCAGGAAATCTGCATTTCGTAGGGCTATACGGAGGATCAAAAAAAGGAAGAGATACATATGACCCAGGAATGGAAATATCGATGCCAACAGGAAGACACACTTTGGCGACAAAAGTCCTGTATCAGATGGCTAAGAGAAGGAGAGAGGAACACTAAGTTTTTTCATAGAACAACCATGGCTAGAAGAGCCCATAACAAAATCTTGAATTTAAAGACCAGGATGGAATAGTGCGTGAGTCACATAAGGAGATTGAAACTACTCTAGTAAACCACTTCCATAGGATAGTCCAGGAACCCAACCAAGATAGAACAAAGGCCATACAATGTATAATCGAGCATATCCCCCGCCTGGTCACCGAGGAAAAAAATAACAACCTAAACAAACCCATTGCTGAGGAGGAAATTGACCAAGTACTTCAGGAAATGCCCAATGGGAAATCCCTAGGTCCAGATGGATTCATAGTGGATTTATTCAAAGCCTACTACGAAATTGTCAAACACGACATTTATAGGGTAGTGGAAGACTCTAGAAGGTTAGCTTCCATTCTAAAAGCGATAAATGCTACAATGATTACACTAATCTCCAAAGAAAATGAAGCCAAAAACCCTGATCATTACACACCTATAACACTGTGAAATGTGGTTTATAATATAATCTCCAAAGTTATAGAAAATAGATTGAAACCCCTCCTACCCACATTGGTCTCACAAGAACAGGAAGGCTTCATGGAAGGAAGACAAATAAAGGACAATATCATCCATGCCCACGAGCTTATCCACACCCTGAAGCTTTAGAAGAGAGGGGGAAATATAATACAACTAGACCTAGAAAAAGCTTATGAAAAAATCAGCTGGCACTATATGGTCAAGAGTTTGAAAGCCTTTGGTTTCACCCAACATTGGATCATCTGGATAGTTAGCCTAGTATCCACAACAAGCTACTCGCTACTAATAAATGGAGCCCCTACCAAACCTTCCTATCCCATGAGAGGAATTAGACAAGGAGACCCGATGTCCCCCTTCCTATTCATTCTGATGATGGAAGGTCTTAGTCGAAGCATAAAAAGCGTAACTGCAACAGGTGAAATAATAGGTATCAAACCTTTCAAAAATTTCCCTACTTCCACACACCAACAGTTCGTGCATGACACCTTACTTCATGGCATACCCATAGTGAAGGAAGAAACAACCTACAAATGAACCGTAGAAGAGTTTGGGGAAGCCTTAGGTGCATAGATCAACCATTCCAAATCCATGATCTTCTTCTTCAATACCAACCCTACAATCCAAATAAATTTGGCGAACATTTTCAGCTTTGAACACAAATCACTCCCAACTAAGTATTTGGGAATTCCCCTGACAAAAAAAGATTACAAAATGTCAACCTGGGAAGGAATAATCAACAAGTTATAGGAGAGTGTGAAACATTGGACATACAGATCCCTCAACCTAGAAGAAAGACTTATTCTGACCAAGTCTATTTTGCAAGAAATTCCAACCTTTATGATGTCCATTTTCCCAACCACAAAGGGGATACTACAAAAAATAAGAACCATCCAAAGGGACTTCCTGTGATGAGGAGTGGAAAAGAAGAAAAAATGGGCCCTAGTGGCTTGGGAGAAGGTCTGTAAACCAAAAAGCAAAGGAGGTCTGGGGCTACAATACCCACAAGTGACCAATGACGCCTACTGGGAAAAATGTTGTTGGCGCTGGGTCAAAGAAACTACAACACCATGCGTAAACTTATGGAAGGAAAAGTATGCCTTGAGCATATTCAACGAGGAAATAATCCTCTTTAGAGGAACCAGGAAAGGGTCAACCATCTGGAACCTAGCCTGGCGCAACAAAGCCTGGATTCAGACACACAACTTTTGGGAAGTAAGGAATGGCAGAACAACCAGATTCTAGAAGGATGCCTGACAATAGGAACCTAGAATGGAGAATCCAGACATGGAGGAACTCCAATAGGATCTGATCATGCAAGGTAGAACTAGAGTCTACCATTACTAGAAACAAGAAACAGATCACAAAAGATGGAGAATCTGGGACACTCTCACTCCACAAAATAGATACCAAACTGCAACAACAGTAAAATAAGTGGAGGAGGAATTAGGGATACGAAAAATAACATTCATGAAAGGAAATGACCAGCTAATATGGGGAAAAAAATACTATGGTGAATTCAATATAAAAGAATTTAGACACTAAATTGCGGACCAGGATCAAGAAGAACTGACACAACAATGGGATAATCTTTGGAACAACCCCCATTGGCCAAAAATAAAAAATTTCCAATGGTTAATACTCCACAATTGAATTCTAACTTGGGAAAACCTAAGGAAAATGGGATTCATAGGTCCTTCCAAATGTCACCTCTGTCAAGCCAAGGAAGAAACAATGAACCATCTCCTTGATGAATGCACCTACACAGTAGAAATCTAGGACTGGGCGGCATGTATCTTCTGACAGTCCAATAGGATCCAAGGTAACATCTATGCAACTATCAACATATGGAAAGTGAACTACAAAAAAAATGAAGAGGTGAATCTATGTTGGACCCTCATCAAAGTAATGATCATATGGGGAATATGGAAGGAAAGGAATTGACACATATTTAGGAACCAAAGATAGTCATAAGGGAAGATCATGGAAACAATAATCTCCATGACAAGAGAAATGGTACAGAGCTGCAACTACCATACAGGAAGAGCGTAACTTACATACTAGGACTCATGAATCCTAGAAGCCTTCGACCTAAAAGATGGATGCAACCCCAATGAGGTAAGACAACCACCGCAACTCCAAGTAGGTGAGTACAACTGGAAACCACCACCAGTAGGATCCCTCAAGCTAAATTTTGACGAGGTGTCGAAAGGTTACCTAGGACGGACATGAATGGGAGGAGTAATTAGGGAAAGTAAAGTAAATATCATCTGACTATACGTTGGGAGTCTGGGAAATTCAACCAACAACATTGCAGAATTTAGAGCCCTGGAAACCGACATCGAGATTATAAGACGGGAAGGGACGACAAATGCCATAGTGGAAGGAGATTCCATGTTGGTTATCAACAAAGTAAGGAGACTCCAAAATAGTACCAGAGTGGGAAAAATTCAGAGGCACTGACTCTTGGCACATTCCCTGCAAACAATTCAGGAGCACTTGCAGACAAAGATCAATATGGAGTTGTTCTAGGTATGAAGGTCATAAAATGGACTAGTAGACAAAATTGCTAATGAGGGGGTCGACAAGGAAGGACCAGAACTAGACATTATCTAGAGTAACATCCTGAATGGTCAGTTCTAAACACACTACATCCAACTAGCGGCAAAAGACTGTGACAACAACTGAAGTACGGATGACCACATCAAGGATCGAGGCATATAAATAAATGACGGGCACGTAGGACCCAGGCAAAATCTGATAGCCCACCACTCAAACATGAGTTACAATGTAGATCTAGGTCACACAACTAGAGGAGGTATGGCACCACGGTCCTGTCAATAGGAAGAAGCACAACAGTTGTCCGTGGGAAAACAAAAAATATAATCAGTAGGTGACAAAGGATGAAGAACAAAATGGTTTTCCATGGACAAGTATGGGTACACCTCACCTAAGTATAGATACGGGGAGTGGTAATGATTTTCATACAACATGCAGGGAAAAGGATTGACACAGGGATTACGGTAGGGCTACCAAGAGAACACACTCTGAAATAGTGAAAAAGGACCAGAAGGTACACCTTTATGAGCAGTCGATGATTTCCATGATGATCTCGCAGCCGAGGAGTTCCCATAAAATAAGAAACACCAAAAATAGCCACAGATCAGAGAGAAGCAATTACAGAGGCCATCTTACATATCAAGAAGGGGCTAATAGGAACAGACGAAGAACCCAAAGCAATAACCACCATAAACAAGACAAGATAGTATGAATGAATAAAAACCATAGTAAGAGAGGTCCCCAGGGGAAAGAGCCTCCACCAAGTGCCCAAAGGATTACAAGGATGGAGCAAGCGACCAGAGAAGCCAAGGGTACCTTTCTCACGCAGGTCAATCCAAAGGGAAAAGTGATCATCAACAGGTGGGAGAGAGAAATCAACACCACACGCAAGGACAAAGCCTGGACGAAACCAATTCAGGAAGCAGACGGGATAAGGGACCCAGGGGCCACATAGCCTAGAACAACCCTCTACCACAAAACGGTGGAGGAGGCCTCGCAAAAAAAAATGTTGATAGGCAAGATGAGCGTTGACCGAAAAGAGACCAACAAGGATGCAATCAAGGACCACAAGAAGGTGCTCACATAAATTCTAAGTCACCTCAGCAACCTGGAGGCCAATGAAAAAAGACAAGCTGAGGACCAGAGGAGCTAGAAGAAAACAATTGACTAAATGGCAGGCCAATTCCACCTTTACCTATGCTATGTCCACCACATGGACTTCACTCCAGCATACTAGAGCGGAACACCAACTTGTATCAGAAAGATGTGCACGGTGGATTAGAGGAAGGAGAACAAGGCTAGAAAGGATGGAGATGAAAGACATCCCATCATCCTGGACTAGCACAGGGTCATCCCCTAGTTAAGTTATATTCAGTGTAGGAGCTACCCCTTTTTTATGGCTATGTATTTTGTATATGTTATGGATCATTTTAGCAAACTGTTCTTTGGAGGACTGGGCCGGTTTCCCATGGTGGCAGCCCAACCCTCCCCCTACTATCTTAGACAATGCAACTCCGAGATCCCTGATCTAGTTTCCTTTTTGGCAGATCAAGGGACTCCCCTTTCGTTTTTGTATCATAACTTCTCTCAGTAATACAAGAATTCACACTCACTTACAAGAAAAAAACAAACATACATAGTTCTTATTATTGGTTCTTGAATTATTAAGTAGGATGGGAAGAAGTCTTATAAGAGTTTATTTAATGAATAAAATAAGTATTTATAATTACTTTAGAAAAAATGAAGTATTTCTACTTACCTAGACTTCCTTACCACTTTAAAATGTAATTAATTAAATTAATTGAATTATTACAATGATTAGTTCACTAATATATTCCAAATATAATTAAACACTCAGTCAAACAGAGATAAAATTTATTTCGTTTCATCCAAATTTCATAAATCTATCCAAATTTTGTAAAATAGTTGCTAGAACCTAAAATCTCTTTGTATAGTCTTCAAAAAACATCTCCTATAATAAGTTTATCTATTGTATATTGTAAAGGTCATTCTGGTTTTATTAGTTAAATGTGAATTATGGAATCTACAAATTCATCAAAATCTACATTGAGGTTTTAAGGGATCCTTCTATCTTTCGATGTATGTGTTTCTCCTTCTAACTATTGAAAAACAATATTCAACTTATCTTTATATATGTCATGCACTCAAAATACTAGAATGATTTTGATTAATGTATACACTTTAACATCACCTTCGAAATATTGGTAAAAGATAATCAATTGTTGGTTACGGGAGATTTTGAGTTTGACATTTCAACTTCTCCTCATGTCTTCATTGTCCCAAGGCCATATATATATAGTAACATGTGAATTTATAACATAATTTTATAAATAGTTTTGGCATTGATTTAAATTTTTAGGTTCCACATTCCATGCATCCTCTATTAGATTCATAATGAAGAAACCGGCATAAACATAATGGAAATAACTGAAGCAATCAACAAACCATGATGAAAAGAGATAAATAAACACTGGCATAAAAGGAAAACTCTATATTCATCAATGAGCTAGCAATGAGCAAATAATAATTTACATAGACATACATATATAATAGAAAAAGACCATAATTGTCATGTAACTGTATAACAATTAGGTAAACTAACTAACTTATGATTAGAGTTTTAAAATTCCCCCGTAATCATCAGTTCATTCTTGCCTAAAATACTGTCACTACTTGAGAATCAACAATGTATCAAGAAAATATTCAAAGGGCTGAAGATCCTCTTTGAAAAAATAACAGAAGTTGATGTCTTCTACTAAATTGGTGGTTTAAGGATGACCACAAACTCATCTGGTGGTTTCAAGATGACCACAAACCAAATGTCTAGCAGAATATGATGTCTTCTACTAAATGGCATGGTTTTAAGTTGAACATAAACTAACAAGAGCTCAAGGCTCAAAAAACTAAAAATGTTACGAGAAGAACTTCATGTTTTCTGCTCAATTGGTGGTTTTAAGCTGACCACAAACTATCAAGAGAAATATGTTCAGGAACAAGACTGCATACCAAGAACTAGGTTTCATACTTGAACACCTATTCGCGGGTTCTAAATCAAACTTGGAACCTGATTGAAAACTTTAGATTTCCCCCTGTGAGGGACAAGTGGCTCAAATTCCCTTGACCGTCATTCACTAGTATGTCCAATAAGAGATCTAACACCTGTATAAGCTACTGGAACAATGTTGTACTCTTTCACAATGTAAAGTGGAAAATGGTAATCAAACTATCTTCCGCCAGAGTCTGAACATTCGATCTTCAACTCAGAATACTACATCAACTGGGCCCCGGTCATACCGTATATCATCCAATCCTGAAAAACATTCATGTCCGTCAACTATAGAAATATCTCCAATCAAGTATGGTTGTACTTGTGTATAAATCCAACGATAAGAATGCTCCAATAAATTGGCTTCCAAACGCCATAGCCAATTCCCTAACCATTCAAAATTAATATACTTCCACTTTCTCTCTTTACACCTTACTGAGGGGTGATTTGTCTTCCCAAAAAATCTGCATGGGTGAAGATCAAAATAGTTTGACTTATCATGGCCAAAACGATGACAGTGTTTGCACTATATTGGTTCTTTATCTGACCGATTATCATGATATGGAATATCTGTGGCAACATCATCATCAACAATATCATGTACATGTTCCTTAGCAATATCCTCAAGCTCTATTGTCTTATCAGCATTCAAAAAACCTCCACTCACAAACAAAATAGGTTTGCAATAATTAGGAATATGAAAAAGGTTGTTAGCATCATTTTCATATCCTAATCCATATCTATTTCATTTAAAGCATAATTATTTCCATGGTTGAACGATTCTAATTTCTTTGCCACATTTATCCACAACTTTTTCTGACATAGGGACTCCATTCAACTCATCTTCATGTTTATGACTTTCATCACTAATCAACTGAGCGTCTTCATTATTTTCATCCTTGATGTCATTTTTGTTGTTGAAATCACATTGTTGGCATCGAAGCAAACTTAACTCATCATACAACAACTTGTTTTGAAGTTTGAACATATCAATCTTCTTATGTGTTACTTGTAAACAAGTAATCATTGTACTAAGAGTTCACTTGTTTATTGCAATTGTAGATTTTGTAGTTGAGTTAATTAATGTGTGCAATATTGTAAATAGTTCTTCAATTCTTGCCATTATGCAGAATATGGAAGAGAGATGTTTGTTGATGCCAAAAAATTCAATTTTGTATCTTGGTGTGCATGCCAAGAGCGATCGTTGCATGAATGCTACCAAAAAATATAGGATAATCGATGATGACGCACACAAAGATCCTAAGAGAGACCCCCTTATTCAATTTTGGATAGATATACAACTTAAACATTAACACCAAATACAATTTGTGGACTCATTTTTTTTTTTTTTACAACTACCTTATAACTTCATCCTTATAACTCCAATACAAAAATCATAATAACAAATGCTCTTAACAATAGGTATTATAAATTCTCTATGAAAATAAACCCTTATAACTTAAAATATTGAAAACAAGGAGGACATTGTACAACCAGTCGGTGAAATTACAATTCGTTAGTAGTTTTACAACAACCATTCAAAATTGCTTTACAGGCGAAACTGCTCTACAGATGATACTATCCTGGTTTGAGAAAAATGGAGTAGGATGACTCAGGCTTTCCTTGAATGTTCCTTGGTAGAGCTTCTCAAATATCAACCGATGTCGACTCCGACGGATTGAACCCACAACCTCATAAGACAAAAACTCCAGGTAATAAAACCCAAATTTCTCCCCCTAAAGCAGAAGAAAAAAATCTCAGATGATCCGAATTATTCTCCTTTTACAACCCTCAATAACATATCAGAGGATGTTGTTGTTTTCATTTTGTCATTCCTTTCGCCTGATGAGATCTCGACATGTTGTTTCCTGAATAGGAGGTTGTGTGATCTCGATCTTCTTGCAGACTATGGATATTCACCAGGATACATGGAAAATGTAAAGGACCATCATGCCAAAATAGAAACTCAGAATCATACATAGACTGATGTGGTCAATGTTGAGAGTCACTCAATATCCTTCTTTCCTTCTGGGACTCGGTTGTCATCGAATCTTCCTTTTTATGTAAGCTTTGAAGGGAAAAACATAGCATGGATCATGGTTACAAATTCCATCGGCTCCTTCAAAAAATTTAAATAATAAAATTTCTACCATAATAAAAATATATCTAGAAACTGAATTGGTAGGTAGCCCAAAAAGAATAGAGTAAAAGAAACACATCAACTCACCGTTGGGATTTTTAATCCGTACACAACTATTGTTGCTTCGTTTTCATCATCAAATGCTAAAAATAAATATCAGCCTGGGTGCACACTCCATCTCTCTTATTCATGCAAAACTTTATATTTGCATCACCAAGCATGCGCTCTCTTCAAAATGTATCCATCACAATTCCAATAATCATAAACTCGTTCTGATAAATCATTCGTCAATGTCGAGGCACACATAATCATTCGTCAATGTCAAGGCACACAGGAATCATTCATTTCTTTGATACCACTCCTAGATTCATAATGAAGAAATCAACATAAACATAATCAAAATAAATGAAGCAATCAAGAAACCATCATGAACGGAGATAAATAAATATTGGTAGAAAAGGCGAACTCTATATTCATCAATGATCTAGCAATGAGCAAATAATCATTTACATAGACATATATATATAATACAAAAAGACCATAACTGTCATGTAACTGTATAACAGTTAGGTAAACTAACTAACTTATGATTAGAGTTTTAACATCTAGTATGTCTTTCTAAATTTTTCATGCCATCTTCATTTCCTTGACAATATTTTGGAGACTTTCATCCTAATCTTCCTTGATCACATATTGATTTTAACGATTTTCAACATTTCCAACATTTCCCTTATGATTTTTAGTGGCCACAATCTTTATTTGAATGTTTACTTAAATATTATAATTAATTTTTTAATACCAAGTGATAATGTTCTTGCAACTAAAATCATTTAAACAATATAAGATACGATAGAACTAAATAAAACTAACAAAAATATATGTTAAAAACAAAACTCAAATAGTAAAAAAAACAAAAACCACAAATTTAATTTAACTTAATGAAAGGAAACTTCTCCAAAAACATTGTTAATTGTATTTTTGAAACCATAAAGAGTTATAAGTAAAGGAAAAATCTCCTATTTACACATTAAAAAAAATAATTTAAAATTTTATATAATTAAATTAAATAAATTAAATATGATATAAAATTTTATTATATAAAAATTATATAATATTATACTAAATTAAAAATTAAATATAATCACACTAATAACTTTTTTAATTTCTTAACTTAATAAAAGTATGGTGATCTTGAAAAGCTTCTCTTAATTTTTTTCGAGCACAGAAACAAAATTCTAAAGAATCACAAGTAATCACTTACCCTCTTAAAATTTGATAAACAAGTTAAATCTTAGTGGATGTTAATCATCATCATCATAAACTTTTTAAATATTAAAAATTAAACATAAAAATATAATTCTTTTTATAATTTTAAAAATAAAATTATTTTATACAAATTTAATGTTTTAGCTCAATCAGACGCTTTATACCGTGATATTTGGAAATTCTCCCAAAATTTAACATATTGTATTTATTTAGTTATAATAATATTATATAATAAGATTAGTATTTGGAAAATTTTCCAAAATTTAAGATATTATATTTATTTAGTTATAATAATTAGAAATTATTTTTTTCAATAAAACAAATAAATTTATTAATTAAAATTTTATAATTATTTTTTAAAAACTAGTAAAAATAGAGAGAAAATAGTTCAAAACAATAGAGATATAATTTTAAAACGACAGGGAAGTATTATTCTTGTTCAAAGAAGCAGAGATATAATTTCAAAAAAGCACATATATAATTATAGAATGAACATTATTTTAAAATTTGATATTTGGAAAGTGTCCCAAAATTTAACATATTATCTTTTGTTAGTTATAATAATATTATATAATAAAATTTAGTATTTGGAAAGTCTCCCAAAATTTAACAGATTATATTTATTTAGTTATAATAATATTATATAATAAGATTTAGTATTTGAAAAGTCTCCCAAAATTTCACATACTATATTTATTTAGTTATAATAATTATAAATTATTTTTTTCAATAAAACAAGTAAATTTATTAATTAAGATTTTTATAATATTTTTTTAACTAAAACGGATATTTTTTATTTTTTATTCAAGTACCGGTTGGGCGTAGGCCAAATCAACCATCATTACAAGGGAACAAATTCTCGCTTAACCAAAATACAACATGCCCCAATATTTCATATCTATGAGAAGAGGAAGAACCAAGCCTACGTGATGGGAATCCATAGGGGGGCTTCGTCATTTTTGTTGAATGCACCTAGAGGCAATAGACAATCCATAGTTTCCTTTGTGTCTACTTCCTTGTTCGATCCACGCAGGATGTGAAAAAATAGAGAGGAGGAGAAATCTTGCAACACTTGTCACGGCCTTTGGAATGTCTTGTTGATCATTGGATTACTGAAGGGATCATTCGTATTTAAAATCTTTATCAGAATTCCAGAGTCTCCAAAAACTTGTATTTCTTTATTTCCATTTAAACGCGCTATCTGACAAGCTTTTAGCATCCCGAGAATTTCATCTTGGTTATTTGTTCTCTGGCCAAGTCCCCAACTGAAGCTATCTTTTCGGGATCCATCCAAGGAGTAAATCACTTCACATGCTCCTGCGTTCCTTGGGTTTCCTTTGGAGGCATCATCGAAAAAAACCGAGGCTAAGCCTTGCCACCTCCACCAAGCTTGAAAAACTACATCTGTGTCTTGCAAATTCCATCTTGGAGTGATAGTGGGGAAAACAGAGGATTATTTTCTATCCCAAAAAGTGAGGGTTCCTATCCATTTCTTTTCTTCAAGGAGGAGAGTATTTTCATTCTTGAAGGAATGATTAGCCACTGTTTCAAGAAGGAGAGATTTTTCTTTAGCGACCACCATTGGGGGGGAAGGCAGAGTGTTGTTGAAGATCTGTTCATTTATGGACAACCATAGTTTCCAGCAAATGTATTTGGGGATGGCTTGAAGAATTCTTTTACAAATTGAATTGCTTTGAACCTCTCAAGGATAGCGCGCCTTCCAGGAGGAGAATAAGTTAACCACTATAATCTACTTTGGAACTGTGGCATTGAGGCCTTGAAGGGAGATCTTCCATACTTCTTGGGTGAATGGATAGTACACAAACAACTGATCCATCGTTTCAAGAGAATTACAACACATGGAACATTTATGAGGACCGATAATGCCACTTTTTTCCAAACTTTCTCTTATCAATACAATCTTGCGCATTAAAACCCAAGGGAAAAAATTTATTTTGGGAAGGCCGAGAGGATCCCAGACCACCTTCTAGAGGGTCACTGACTCGATCGATGCTTTGGGGGATTGAAGAGAATTAAATCCTTGAGCTGCGATGTAGAATCCAGTCTTTCCCTAACCCCATTTATCCGACAAGAGGAGATGAATAGGAGCTAAATCCGTCAGCACAGCTAGGAGAAGAATTTTCTAGCTTTGCAGTTGATCTAGAATGCCCGAGAGGACCCATGTCTTCCAGCTCCCTAACGCATACCACGAAGAGATATCTTCCACTTTGATGAATCTGTGTTGAGTTAGGCACTTGTGGATCTCCTTTATATCTTCTGAAACGTTGACAGGCGCATTATCGATGATTTTATCTTGCCACATCATGGTTTTTCTCCCCTAGGATATGATACAAATGCTTTTGGAAGAAATCGAGCCTTCGACGACAAATGTTCCATATCGTCCTGCTTTTTGGAGTATTTTCTACCTGAAGGTTTTTCAAAGAAGCCCCATTGAGGTATTTTTTCCTTAGGAGTTTACTTACATGGTGCCTATGATCTGTATATAGATTCCAAAGGAATTTTCCACTGAGTGTCAGGTTTGGAAGCTCGAGATGTCTTACATGTTAGCTTCCTTCAAAAAATGGACATTTGACAATTTCCCAATTGACCAAATGGTATTTATTTTGATTTCCTTTAACTCCACGCCAAAGAAAGTCTCGAATTAGATTTGAAATCTGACTCATGATCGCCTTTGGGGCCAGAAGGAAGGAAGCCTGGTAGATTGGCAAGGAAGATAGGACCGATTTAATGAAGGTGAGCTTCCCAATATTTGTAAGCCAGTGATCACCCCAAGATGATATTTTTTCATTGAATTTTCTTGTTACTTATGTCCACAACAAAGACTTGTTGGAATCCAGAGTTAAGGGAAGTCCAAGATATTATATTTTCTCCCAAGAAGCATATCCCGAGAACCCCAGGTAAAAGAAATTCGATGAATAGCTTGTTGATCTACATTCCACCCATACACTACACTTTTCCTCTTATTGATGAGCGCTCCAGATACACTGCAAAATCTTTGAAGGATTTTGCTGAAGTTTTTTGCAATCTTTATGGAGGCTCCACCCAACATGAGGGAATCGTCTGCAAAAAGGGCATGATTGATTGGATCAAGGCCCTTCATCAACCTAAATCCTGGTACAGTTCCAAACCTCTTTTCAGTAGTCATGTTTCTGCTTAATGAATCTGCCATCAATATGTATAGGAAGGGGGAAAGTGGGCAACCTTGCCTTAATCCCCTTGAATCTTGAAAATAATTGGTAGGTATGCCATTCACTAGCAGGGCTATCAAAGTATTTTTAGTGCAATATTTAATCAAATTTACAAAATCAGGACAAAAACCAAAAGAGATAAGGACTTTATAAATGAAGGAAAGGTTTACCCAGTCAAATGCATTTTCCATGTTGATCTTTATAAGCATCCCTTGCTCCTGTCATTGATGATTGGAGTTCATGGCTTCTTTCACTTGAATTAGATTGTCTAGAATATGTCTCCCTTTGAAAAATCCTCCTTGCATGGGGGAAATGAGATTCTCTAATGGTGGCTTAATTCTATTTTCCAATAGCTTGGACATAATTTGGTATGAAGCATTGTCGAGCGAGATAGGCCTAAATCTTTCGAAGGAGCCTGGGTTCACTTCTTTGGGGATTAATGCTAGGAAAGTGGAGCTAGTGTTTCCTCCCACTTTGGCTCTTCATTGGAAATTGTAGTGGCCATATTATTTAACATTAATTAATTATACAAACAAAATAGTAAAATTCAATAATTCCTTTTATGTTTACACATATGCATTTTAAATTTAACAACAAATATTAAATTTTTATAAAAGAATAAAAACAAATACATAATTTTAAATACCTGGGTCTGATGTTAACCCTCTGTTTGTCCGCTTGCCCTGTTGACCTTTGTTGAACTGTGTAAACACTGCCCAAATCTTGTTCCACCCTACCAACTAGAACAATTTCCTAGCTCTAGGATATCATATGGATATCCTGGCCCCCGTGCCCAAAACCTCCAGTAAATCGGTGCCTGTACTGATCCAATCCGACTACAAAACTCAACTCTCCTCTGTGCAATCCAAGAGAGAACTCCCCCGCCAAAATTTACCATAGAATAATGATGCCTTTTCTCCGTAACCTCCTCTGCTCATATGCCTCCTTCACTACCCTTTCCCCACATTTACTTCCTTACCTACGCATAGTTAATGCCCCTTGTCCTTTCATTTATTATTTTATCCTTTCGTAATTAATATCTTATCCCTTTCCGTGTACGTGACATTTTTAATTTAAACAATATAACTTATTAATCTTTTAAATTTAATACTCATGTTATTAAATGTAATAGGTAGTTAATTAATTAATTAATTAATCAAAATTATAACCTTTAATTAATTAATAAATACTTAATTAATATCATTAGATCAATATTTGTTTAGTTATTAACATGGTAGGCAAAATTAATTACCTAATAAATCTTTTACTTAATAATCCCTAAGTATATATTCTACTAGGTTTGTTACATACACCCACCCTTCAAGAAACTTTGTCCCGAAGTTAAGGTATCTTATGGTACAAGGAAAAGAAACATGGTTCACACATTCATAACAATTAACCGACATTATCAGTAAGTAAGTCAAGAAAACTCATACATACTAGTGTATATGTACAAGAAA
>ML778775.1:172038-195930 GCA_009831015.1 Picea engelmannii | reverse complement strand
ATCCAAACCAATATAATTTCACATACAATATTCATACCATAATGTTTCTCGGTTAGTGGTCCTGATATCCACTTTCATCATCATTATTCCTTGGCTATTTCATAGCCCATAACCTACAGATTAGTCTGTAACACAAACTCATACATTTCCATGCATTATCATCATGTAATTGTATACTATCATCATTTCAATTTGGTATCCCTGTACCGATAAATTAACATCAAAGTTTTCTGGTTAGAATTAGATCTCATAATATATTGCATCATATCTAACATCATTCTAATCGTATTTTAAACATTCATAAAATTCTTCATTCTCTCAATATGTTGCATCATATACATCATCATCAATAAGCATTTAAACATTCATAAAATTTACATTCACATAATAGATCGCATTACATACATCATCATCAATAACATTTAATCATTCATAAAAGTTCATACATTTAAAGTTTAGGTGTATCACTTAATAGTTTCATTGTGACTAGAAAATAAAGTATATAGGCCTCAGGTAATCATGGTTGTCTAAGTCAAAAGGTGGTGTTACATACACCCAACCTTCGAGAAACATGTTCTCGAGGTGGTCAAAAAAGTGAGGGATAGTCTCACCGTAGTGTCTCAGCATCTTCCCAAGTAGAAGATCCTGGACTATACTTGTCCCACTGGACCTTAACTTGGTCTACCAGACGATTTTTGAGCTATCAAACTCTACGGTCCAATATGCGTAATAGTTCTACTGTGAGGGTTCCCACGTCCAATACCTGCAATTCCTTCCAATTTAGTTTATGTGATTCATCAGCAACATAATGACGTAAAGCAGATACATGAAATACATTATGAGTTTTATGCAAGTGGGGTGGCAGTACGAGACGATATGAAACGGGTCCAATTTTCTCTTGGATCCTGAATGGTTCTATAAATCGAGGTGACAACTTTGTCCCCTTCCTGAACCATATGGTACTCTTATTTGGCATGATACGAATGAAAACCTGGTCTCCCACTTCATAACTTTGGTCGGTCCTGTGTGCATCCGCATAGCTTTTCTACTTATCCTGTGCTTCCTTTAGTCTCTGCCTAATCTGAATCACCTGTTCCTCCATTTATTGAATTGATTCTGGCCCAATTGTTACTCGGTCTTCTAGTCTATCCCAACTCAATGGAATTCTGCATGGCCTCCCATACAAAGCTTTGTAGGGTGGCATCTCGATGGAACTATGAAAATTGTTATTGTAGGAAAACTCTACCAAAGGTAGGTGCTTCTCCCACTGGGTTTGATTATCCATTACATGCATCCTAAGCATGTCTTCCATGACTTGATTTGCTCTCTCAATTTTCCCATCTGTTTCAGGATGATAAGCTATGCTTAAGTTCAACTGAGTCCCCAACGCTAACTGTAAACTTGTCCAAAACCTAGAAGTGAATCTAGAGTCCCTATCTAAAATGATATTCTTAGGTATCCCGTGCAAACGGATGACCTCACTTACAAACACACGTGCCATATCAGTGACATCGTAAGTGTCTCTAACTGAAATAAAATGAGCACTCTTGGTTAACTTATCCACTATCACAAGAATGGCATTGTGTCTATGGGATGTGAGCGGCAACCCCACAACAAATTACATAGAGATGACTTCCCATTTGGACATAGGAACATCATGTGGTTGTAGGAGGCCTGTTGGGTGATGGTGGTCCGCTTTCACTTGTTGACACTCCAGGCATTTGGCGACAAAATGGACTACATCATGCTTCATGCCTACCAAGAAGAAGAGATTCCTCATATCTGCGTACATCTTCTTCACACCCGAATGTGCACAATAAAGTGCTTTATGGGCTTCCTTCAGTATGATGCTTCGAATATCCCCATTATCAGGGATGTACATCCTTCCTCGATATCTTAATAGTCTGTCGGTTTCCAGACTATATCCTTCATACTTTGGGTCTAACTGCCTACCGCTCTGGAGGTTTGAAGTAACCTTTAAATAACAACTGTCTCCTGGGAGTTGTGTCAACGCATGTTCCCTCAGATTGACCTTTAAGGTTACCAAGGAGAAGATACGTGGTCTCCTACTTAAGGCATCTGCAACCACATTTTCCTTTCCCTTGATGTACGAAATAGCAAAATTGTACTCACTCATAGACTCACTCCATCGCCTTTGCCTGGCATTCAGATCTCTTTGAGTGAAGAGATGTTTTAAAATTTGATGGTTTGTTTTGAGCTCAAAGTTTCATCTAACAAGATAGTGCCTCCAAATTTTCAGAGCTAGCATTACAGTTGCCAACTCTAAATCATGATTCACGTATAACTCTTTGTGTTTCTTCAACTTCCTTGGTGCATAGGCTATCACTCCTCCATCCTACATTAGCACGACCCCCAAACCTTGCTTCGAGGCATCCGTGTAGATTGTGAAGTCCTTTTCCATATCCGGCACTTGTAGAATTGGCGCACTAGTTAGTAACCTCTTAAGCTCAATGAATGCACTATCACACTCTTTTGTCCATTCATACCTGACCCCCTTGCGCTGCAAGGTGGTGATGGGTTTCTCTATTTTTGAGAATCCTTCCACAAATCTCCAATTATAACCCGCTAGCCCCATGAAGCTTCTCACCTCATGGGCATTTTTCAACACTGGCCACTCCATAATGGCCTTTATCTTTTCTGGGTCCACAGAGATTCCTTCACCGGAAATGATTTGACCTAAATAGTAGATCTCTTTCTGGAAGAAGGAACACTTCGACAACATCCCATACAATTTGTTCTCTCTAAGGCAGGACAACACTATTCACAAGTGTTCCTCATGTTCTCTTTCATTCTTGGAATAGATGAGGATGTCATCTAGAAATACTTGTACAAAACGGTCTAAGTACTTCCAGAATACGTCGTTCATGAGGCTCATGAATATTGCTGGTGCATTGGTCAATCCGAAAGGTACTACATCAAACTCGTAATGTCCAAACCGAGTTCGAAAGGTAGTTTTTGGGATATCACCTTCCTTAATCCTTAACTGATGATACCCTGATCGCAAATCAATCTTTGAGAATACTGTTGCTCCTTTCATCTGATCAAAGAGGTCATATATTCATGGCATTGGGTACCTATTTTTCACTGTAGCACGGTTCAAGTCCCTGTAGTCTATACACAGTCATAAG
Source organism: Picea engelmannii (assembly GCA_009831015.1). NCBI lineage: Eukaryota > Viridiplantae > Streptophyta > Pinopsida > Pinales > Pinaceae > Picea > Picea engelmannii. The sequence goes on along the minus strand of ML778775.1, from coordinate 192,781 downwards.
GATCCATCCTTCTTCTTTACAAAAATTACCGATGCGCCATAGGGTGAAACACTGGGCCTTATTAGCCCTAAGTCCAGTAACTCTTTTAAATTCATTTAAAATTCACAAAGTTCTGGCGCTGTCATCCGATACAGAGTCTTAGAGATCGGTTTTGCACCAGGTTTTAGCTCAATAGTAAAATCGAGCTCCCTCTCAGGAGGTAACCCTGGTAACTCGTTCGGAAAAACATCCTGAAATTCTGACAATACCGAGTATTGATCCAATGAGGGTCCCTTCCTTTCATTTACTGCTTCCACTACATAAAGTCGACACCCTTGCCTCAAGCATCACTTAACCTTCATAGTTGATATAAAGTGTAACAACACTTTTCTCTGCACACCCTGGATCTCTACTAGTCTTCCTTCATCATCGACACAAAGCACCCTCTTTGAGAAACTTTCTACCAAAGTTCGATGAGCTGCTAACCAATCCATTCCAATTATTAGGTCATATGCCTTGAGAGCAGTGATGTATACCTTCAACCTGGAAGTACACATTCCCAGTTCTACTATACAATTATCGACACTAGGTCCTACTGCTTGTTTTTCCCCTGAAGCCATCTCGACTTGTTTAAAGTCGTCATGCTCGTAGGATGCCAACCCACTCTTTTCTAATGCAGATGGTGAAATGAAAATATCTGTCGCACCAGAATCAAACAAAATCTTAACATTGATATGTTTTAGCGTACCTGATGACTCCACCACTGTGGATTGATGTTCAGCCTGGCGATTATTAACCATTGCGTAAATCTAGTGGCTGCTACTTGCTCTCCCCATTGGTGCCTTTCCTTCTCTATGAATGAACCCTAATTGTAACTCTGGGAATTCATGCTAGTAATGGGGTCCTCCGCACCCCCAACAGGTAACACGAGATTGAACCTGTGCATTGTTATGTGACTTCCTCTTAAATGATTTCCTTCCCCTAGAACCCCTGCCCTTACTCGTTGTTCCCTGAGATAGTCGTGGACCTATCTGCCCTGTTGGCGATGAATGAGATGTTGCACTCACTGCCTTTGAAATCGCTGCAGCTACTGTCCTTGGCACGACTTTGTTACCATATGGTGGTGGCCTTGAGCCCCCTCCCCTAGGGAATGTCCTTGGGGCCTTTCCTATGAATCCCGGGCAATGTGGAAATGTCAGTCTTGTACCCATGATCAATTTCATATGTTCTTCTGCATAACGCACATTTTCCACCACTTCTGCTACTGAAGACAGTTTCCACATCCGCACCATAACTCTTATATTAGGGTTCAATCCATAGACGAATCTCTATGCCTGTCGTTGGTCATTATCCATATACGAAACATATTTGACCAGTTCCATAAATCTGATCTCATATTCTTCTATAGTTCTATTTCCCTGTACTAAGGCATGAAATTCCCCTACCTGTTGTTCCTCGTAGTATGCTGGTAGATATTTCCTTCAGAACCTCTGCTCAAAAAGTTCCCAAGATACTGTGTCTTGGGTAAGGTGCAGTTGTCTTTCCAAGTTGCCCCACAAGTTCAAGGCACTGTCTCTTAACTGAATAATTACAATCTTTGCCTTTGAGTTGGACACATAGTCCGTTAAGGCAAAACACCTTGCCATGCCTTCCAACCATGCTTCCGCGCGTAAATTGGTGCGACCCCCGGCAAACTCTGGAAGTTTGATCTTCTGCAATTCTCATCTGATGTCTTTAGGTGGAGGTCCTCCCCCTGAATCCCTTGACTCTTCTGGATTACCCATTCCAGATGGTGGGGGTTCCACTTCAGTCCCTGCCGGTTGTCGCCCCTTTAAAGTCTCATTAATGGCTTCCAACGAGCGCAGTATGAGCGCTAGTTCAGGAAATGGTGGTGGTGGTGCTGGTGGTGTTGGCGGTGCTTGCAACGAAGCTCCCCTAACTCGACTCCCTCTATCACATACCCACTACCTAAATCGGATTTTTCTGGTCTCCTGTCGAATCAGAAGCCCTAAACATCCATGGAGGACCACCGTAAGCTGGCTCTTTCTCTCTCCTTCTCTGTTCCCATGTGATCATGGGTCATGTTCACGGTTCAATTTGAATGTAGTGCCTATTTGTATTTCGCACCTTCGGGCTACAGTAATGTCTAAACGTTCGACTCTACAACCGCCGAACCCCGACAGGTCTAGCAACTGACTAATGGGGACAAATCCCTACAAGGTCAGCAAATGGCCAATAGGAACAATTCTCAATAGGGGTAGGGAACCGCCAATGAGAACAGGCCCTGTCGTGCAATTAAGTGGAATACAGGTGGAAAAAAGGGAAACTCGACACGATAGTCGACATGACAGGAAGGGGGGGGGCACTTCACACGCCACACTATTCCAGACGCCCCCCCCCCATTAAAGTAAGAATGGCAAGGGGGGTCTGGAATCCACCTGAGAGTTGTTGATCATGATGAATTAATCTCGACCATTCGAGAGTTGTGTGTCCAATTCTAGACCCCCCCCCCCATTAAAGGCAGAATGGCAGGGGGGCTCCAGAATGAATCCTCAGTCGTAGATCTCAGTGGGTGGACTCTGGCCATTCAAATCTTCTCACTACTTACCTTTATGTGCATTCATGCCCCAACGTAAAGCTCGCATCTCTACCTCACATAGAACGGTCATCCCAGACCCAGGATCCTCTAAGAGGATCCTGACCATTCGTCAGAGCTTGAACACATGCTAACATCTCGAGGTTTATAAGTCTGGACATATAGGTTTGAGAGCACGGGGTAACATGTCCCTTCGGTATCCCGAATGTCCAAACACTGAAGTGTTGAATGAACCTCAATCGGAGATTAGCCCCTTGGGTCAAGCATTGGTCGATATGACCTCTTCCCATATGACCACAACCTCTCTTTCGTTGGGATTTATCAAGGCGAGAGCCCAACCTATTGTCAACAGGACTCCCAAATCCCCAATTCCTGATTTCCCGAAACGGGTAATCTCTCGACATGCCACCTCCTTAAATCGGATGTCCCACAACTACTCCAAGGTTTCCGCCTTGGAGAGTCTCGATCCCTTGTCACCAGGACTCCCGATTTTGCGATCCCCGATTTCCCATAATGGGAGATCTTACGACACGTGGCCTCTGCCAATCGGACGACTTAGATCATCCCGGGATTTCCACAATGGAAAGTCCCGATCTCTTGTCAACAGGAATCATGATTTCATGATTCCCGATTCACGGGGGTTTTTAACCCTCGAGTAACACTGGATAGATCCAACGGTTGTTGGGTTTTTCGAGCCGAGATCTGATGACCCAGATCGGTTCTTACCCATGCATTCTTCCATGACTCCTTGGATGTGGAAAATATCCACGGTCTAGATAATATTGTGGACCTTGGATATCTACGATCCCAAATTCCTTGCTGCCCATGAAGACATAGAAAACAAAGGGGTAAGGCATTTTGACGCCCTACTTTCTTCTACTAATCTAACGGTCGTGGGTGACCGTGGATTTCCTGACGGAATCTCGTCCATCGATCAACACCTATCAAGGTTAAGGAACTTAACACTCCATCTTCTCCTTCTTATCTGACAGTCGTGAGTGATCACAGATCTCCCGATGAGATCTCATTCGTCGATTCGTTACATCATCCTTATGTTGTCATCTCGGTTTTCAAGAGGATCGTTCCTCCTCATGCAAGGTCACTAAGGCCTTACACCTTCTCAATCGCCTTCCCGGTTCTTGATGGGCTTTTCAAGGAAGGTATTTCTATGGGGAGATTTACTTAGGGTACTACCTGAGGTATATAAGAATGTCATCCTCCCGAGAACCAAAAGTGAAGTCTGAATTTTGATCAGTATGCATATAAATAACGAATTCATGAAAACATAAATCATATGTAGTCTTTCATATAAATATACAACAACTAGTACTGATCAAAACACCATACAATCATTCTTATAATGAAATCATTCACAGTTTCACAACTGATGAGCATAATTATCAAAATAAGCACATATATATATGTATATATATGAAGATTCCAGAGGAAAAACACTGATCAGAGATAACACCAGGGTCAAGCAACTGCTGAGAGGGGTGCTCGTTTCCACCCAACTGTAGGCTTAGCGACTCCCAGTGGATTTACCACTAGCCACCTCCGAGATGACACCACGATGTTGTGAGACAACGTCTCTGTTTTCCAGTGACCAGGAGCGAAGGTTGCAATCCTTCCTCTCTGCTATCACTCACTCATCATAATGCCAGAGTTCTCCCCTTGCATCTACCCCCCCATTGCTTCTACCCTACGCCTTATCCTCTTGCGAGGTTGCGTGTGGCGCGATTACCCTTGCACTGACCAGTCATGATGGCACTACGGATGGGTAGTTCACCTCCCCATCCCTCATTAATTCCTAAAAAGACATCTACCTACCAGTCTGCGAGGCATTTATTTCGGGGCCAACGAGCCTCTTTTGCTTCTCCAGTCTAGTGGAGTCCAAATACGGTATTAATTCTCGATGGAAGTTAATGCCACCTTTTCAGGTGCCTTCCACTGCCATCATGGTCTCTTTTTTTTCACATCCCCTCTCAGCAGTCCAACAATAAATTCAAAATGTTATTCACATTCATTGACCTTTTCCTCAAGGTCCATTTACATCACATATTCATATTTATGAGTTCGCCATAGTTCTTGGCCAGTCCAGTTATATTTACAAGATGGGGGAAATAGGGTGTTACAATTCCCTCCCTCTTAAAAGGAACATCGTCCTCGATGTTCTTATCTACTAACATGAATGGTTTGTACAGAAGTAAACAAAATCGGATATGCCTGTCTCATGGCATCCTCCATTTCCTATGTAGCCTCATCTGGGCCAAAATGCTTCCACTGCACCTTGACCTGTGCAATGGTTCAGTTCTGGAGTGGGATTTCCTTTCTATCCAATATGCATTGGGGTTCTGGTAGAAATTCTCCCTCCGGTTCCACCTGGATCACAGACCAGTCAATTATATGATTAGCATCATGTACATATTTCTTCAATAATGAAACATTGAAAACATTATGTGCTTTTACTGTGGGAGGAAGTGCTAGCCAATAGGCTACAGGTCCCACTCTATCTAGAACCTCAAAGGGTCCACAATACCGGGGTGCCAACTTGGCACAAGATCCCATTTTCAGGGAACTCCTTCTGGGCTTAATTATGAGATATACATGGTCTCCCATTTTGAACTCTCTTGGAGTTCTATTTTGATCATCATAACTTTTCTGTCGGTTCTGAGCGACCTTCAGATTTTGTTTTATTTGAGTCACTTGTTGTTCCATTTCTTTCAACATGTCAGGTCCAAAAGAAATCCTATTTACAGGATTACTCCAGCTGACTAGAGTATTACACTGTCTACCATAGAGGACCTCGAAGGGACTCATCTTTAAGGATGCTTGGTAGCCGTTGTTGTAGGCAAATTCTACCAATGGTAGGTAGTCTTCCCATTTCCTGGGTTGATGCATTACATGCATCCTTAACATATCCTCTAATATCTGATTCACTCTTTCTATCTGTCCATCGATTTGAGGGTGGTAGGCGGTGTTGAACAAAAATTTGGTCTCTAGTTCCGCCATCAGTGATTTCCAAAAATTGGAAGTGAATTTTGTGTCTCTGTCAGACACTATCTCTTTCGGCATACCATGCAGTCTAAACACCTCTTTCATGAATATCTGGGCGATGAAATGAGCAAACTTGCTAAGTTTATCCACCACCACCATAATGGCATCATTTTTTTTGGTTGAAGTTGGTAATCCAGTGATAAAATCGATGGAGATGGTTTCCCATTTCCATTCTGCGATGGGTAAAGGGTGTAATAGTCCTACTGGGTGTCGATGTTCTACTTAAACCTATTGGCACTCTATGCATTGGGACAAATATTTGGGTATGTCCTTCTTCAATCCAGGCCAATAAAATTGTTTCCGGGTGGCAGTGATCATTTTCTGGTACCCTGGGTGACCAGTGTAGGGTTTTTTATGTAGTTCATCCATGATGAACCTCTTCAACTCGTCACGATTTGGAATGTACATTCTATCTCTGTAGGTGAGAAGACCTCCTTCAATCATCTGGTATCCTTCATACTTTACTTCAGTGGGTTCTTGTTGTAGGTACAGGGTCACAGTTTGAACGAAGCGATCTATTTCTTGTGCATTTCTGACTCTGTCCTTGACATATGTCTCACAGGTACTCACCGCTTCCAGGTGAACCGTTCTCATGCTCCTGCTAAGGGCATCGACCACCCTATTTTCTTTCCCTTTGATGTGTTTGATTTAAAAGTCAAACTCACTATGGAGGGCCATCCATCTAGCTTGTCTAGCATTGATCTTTGGTTGATCAAACAAATACCACAATCCACAGTGATCCATCATAAGTACAAATTTCCTTCCCAGGAGGTAATGCCTCCACATTTTCAAGGCATGCACTATGACAGCCAGTTCTAGATCATGAGTCACATAGTTGACTTCATGCTCATTCAATTTCCAGGATTCATAACAAATCACCTTTCCTTCCTGCATAAGGACTCCACCGAGCCCTTCCTTATAGGCATTTGTGCACACAAGGAAGTCAACTTCTGGGTCAGCGATTTTCAACACAGGTGCATGGGTTAGTAGATGTTTCAAGGTTTGAAATATTTCTTCACATTGTTGTGTCCACAGGAATTTTGTCCCCTTCCTCTGGAGAGCAGTGATTGGACAACCAATCTTGGAGAAATCTTTTATAAATCTCCTATAGTATCCCACCAATCCCATAAAGGATCTGATGTCTGAAACATCCTTTGGGGTAGGCCATTCCATGATAGACCTGATCTTGTCAGGATCTACTACTACCCCTTCCTCGGACAGAACATGTCCCAAGTAGTGTATTTTCTTCTGAAAGAAGTCACATTTGTTGAATTTACCATAGAGTTGATGCTCTCTTAGCACTTGCAGCACAAGTCTAAGGTTCTCTTCATGTTCTTCTCTATTCTTAGAGTAGATTAATATGTCATCAATGAAAACTAGTACAAATTTATCTAAAAATTTACTGAGTACATTGTTCATTAAGCACATGAAAGTGGTAGGGGCATTGGTTAACCCAAATGGCACTACCAAAAACTCATAATGACCATACCGTGTCCGGAAGGCGGTTTTATGGATGTCTTCACCCTTGATTCAGACTTGATGGTATCCTGAACTCAAGTCAATCTTTGAGAAAATAGACGCTCCTCCCAACTGATCGAATAGATCATCGATCCTGGGCAAGGGGTATTTGTTATTTATGGTTACTTTATTGAGTTGTCTATAATCTATACACAGTCTAAGGGTGCCATCCTTCTTTTTCACAAACAGGACTAGTGCTCCCTATGGGGACACGCTGGGTCGAATATAACCCTTATCCATCATTTCTTTCAATTGTAATTTGAGTTCCACTAACTCAGGTGTGCTCATCCGGTAGGGTGTCCTAGACACTGGCACCACTCCTGGTGTGAACTCTATTGAGAAGTCAATGTCTCTTCTCGGAGGTAGACACAGTACTTCCTCCGGAAACACATCTCTGTATTCTCTCAGGATAGGGTGATCATCAGGGCTTGGTTTAACACCTTCAATTGTTTTTTAACACCTGTATTGCATATAGGGGACATCCCTTTCGGCAATAATTTCTCATTTGCAGGGCTGATATTTGCCTCACCGAGACTAGTTTTCGGATCCCTTGAAAGGTTATCCTTTTTCCTTCTTTGCTCACACATTCTAAGGTTTTATGGTAATAGTCCAGTTTGGCTTTATGGGCAGCCAACCAGTCCATACCAATCAACATATCGTATGATCCTAGGGGTAATACATTAAGGGTTGCTTGGGTGGGGAATTCACCCAACCTTAGTTGGCGGGCTGGTATGACCTCTAATACCTTTCTTTTGGTGCCAGTGGCTAACTGTACCAACCATGTCTTAGTTTTCTTTCATGGTTGTAGGTTACATTTATCAACAACTTTAGGGGCTATATAACTCAAATTTGAACCAGGGTCAATCAAAAAAGACACCAGATGGTTGAAAATCATACCCTCTATTTCCACCACTGAAGCTTGGTGGTCAGCTTGGTTATTATCCAAAGCTGCATAGATCTGTGGCACACTTCTTGCCACATCATTGACTGTGAGAGCTTCCTAAATGTTATAAACTTTCTGACTATTCTGTTGTCCGTGTGGACAGTCTCTCAAGAGATGCTCTTTTCCGTAACCCCATCATTTTAGAGGTTCTTTCTTTGGGTTATTAGTCTTCACTGATATAGGTCCAAAAGTTTTATTTCCATCCACCAAGGGAAAGTTCTGCTGGAGTACACTCCGGGTTGGAAAGTTCATTTTGGGGTTCTTTTTGTAGTTTCTAAATCCTGAGGATTTGCTCCCCTTTTTCTGAAACCTCGAACCACTCTTATGTTTCTAGTCTCCACGAGACTCTGCCTGATGTCCATATTGTTAATGACAATATGTTTCCTTTCGTATAGTGTCTTCTAAGGTCTTTGGCTCGTCAAATTCAATTCGGTTCCGGTATTCCTTGGGTAGCCCACTGATGAAGCGTTTCTCTTTTGCCTTCTCTGCTTTGATGTAGGGTACATATCTCAATAAGTCGAGGAATTTGTTGACATATTCCACTATAGTGAGTTGTCCCAGTTTGAGTTCACAAAACTCTTTAGCCTTCTCGTCACAATATCTTTCTGACAAATACTTCTTCCAGAAGTACTTCTCAAACCGTTTCCAAGACAAGTCCTCCTCACGGACCCCTTTCATGCTCTTAAGACCTTCCCACCAGATGGAAGCCTTTCCATTTAGATTGAAGGTGGCCACTCGAGCCTTTAAATTCTATGAAAAATCATGGACTCTGAAATATTTCTTCAGTCCAAGTAGCCATGCCTCGGCTTCCTCTCCCTTCCTTATCTCACCGTCGAAGGAGGGAGGTTTGGCCTTTCTGAATTCCTCAAATTTATGACCCTTGGAAGTCTTTTTCTTCTTTTGATTTCTTTGAGAATAGGAACTGGTCCTACTGCTGGAAGAGCCTTCTGAATCGCCATCTTCCTTCTTAGTGGAATTGTCTGGCACTGGTCCTTTACCTCTGGGGTGGACCTTTCTTGAGGTGCTTCTTTCAGTATGGCCACTGACACGATCATGTTTCTGCATCTTGGGTTCATGCTGCATTTGTCATTGTAGGTCAGATAAGCTCTGTAGTAAAACTGCATTGATTTCAATTTGCTTTTCTTTCTCTTTCATCATCCTTTCATTGTCAGCCTTGTAGCTTTGAAATTCAACCATGAGACTCCTCACAGTCTCGGCTAGATCTGGAGGGGTTACTATTGCTCTCCTTTCGTCAGACTCTTCGTCTCTATTGTGGGAGCCTTCTCCCATATCTTGGTGAGTCACCATACTCTACGTCTATCGATTCCTACAGTTGATCGTCCGCTTGAGTGAAAAGACAAACGCTGGCTATTAGTTAAGAGTTAAATACATTTTCATAATTTGCGCATAATTTATATCTCTTTCACATGCATAATTTATATCTCGTTTCCAAGTTTTTAATCCTGGACAAGAGAGTTAAGTTACGGGGTTACTCCTTGTAGGATTTCTTCGAATGGAGATTATGCGCAACTTGTACATGAGCCCAATCAGGCTGAGTGTTATAACCATGCTTTGATACCACTTTGTCACATACCCACTACCTAAATCGGATTTTTCTGGTCTCCTGTCGAATCAGAAGCCCTAAACATCCATGGAGGACCAGCATAAGGTGGCTCTTTCTCTCTCCTTCTCCGTTCCCATGTGATCACGGGTCATGTTCATGGTTCAATTTGAATGCAATGCCTATTTGTATTTCGCACCTTGGGGCTACAGTAATGTCTAAACGTTCGACTCTGCAACCGCCGAACCCTGACAGGGCTAGCGACCGACCAATGGGGACGAATCCCTAAAGGGTCAGCAAATGGACAATAGGAACAAATCTCAATAGGGGTAGGGAACTGCCAGTGATAACAGGCCCTATCGTGCAGTTAAGTGGAATACAGGTGGCGAAAAGGGAAACTCGACATGGTAGTCGACATGACAGGAGGGGGGGGCCCACTTCACATGCCACACTATTCACCTATGAGTCATTGATCATGATGAATTAATCTCGACCATTCGAGAGTTGCGTGTCTANCCCCCCCCCCCCCATTAAAGGAAGAATGGCAAGGGGGCTCTAGAATGAATCCTCAGTCGTAGATCTGAGCGGCTATAGTCTGTCCATCCATATATTCTCACTACTTAGCTTTATGCGCATTCACACCCCAGCATAAAGCTGGCATCTCTAGCTCACATCGGACGGTCATCCCAAACCCAAGATCCTCTGAGAGGATCCTGACCATTCGTCAGAGCCTGACCACATGCTAACATCTTGAGGTTTATAAGTCTGGACTTTGGGGTTTGAGAGAACGGGGAAACATGTCCCTTTGGTATCCCGAATGTCGAAATGCTGAAGTGTTGAAAGAAACTCAATCGGAGATTAGCCCCTTGGGACAAGCATTGGTCGATATGACCTCTTCCCATATGACCACAACCTCTCTTCCGTCGGGATTTATCAAGGCGAGAGCCTAACCTATTGTCAACAGGACTCCCGAATCCCCGATTCCCGATTTCCCAAAACGGGTAATCTCTCGACATGTCACCTCCTTAAATCAGATGGCCCACAACTACTCTAGGGTTTCCACCTTGGAGAGTCTTGATCCCTTATCACCAGGACTCCCGATTTCGCGATCCATGATTTCCTGTAATGGGAGATCTTATGACATGTGGCCTCCACCAATCGGACGACTTAGATCTATCCTAGGATTTCCACAATGGAAAGTCCCGATCTCTTGTCAATAGGAATCCCGATTTCACGATTCCCGATTCACGGGGGTTTTTAACCCTCAGGTAAAACTAGATAGATCCAATGGCTATCAGGTATTTCCAGCCGAGATCTGATGACCCAGATCGATTATTACCAATGCATTCTTCCATGACTCCTTGAACGTGGAAAAGATCCACGGTCCAGATAATCTCGTGGACCTTGGAGATCTATGATCCCAAATTCCTCGCTGCCCACGAAGACACAGAAAACAAAGGGGTAAGGCATTTTAACGCCCTACTTTCTTCTACTAATCTAACAGTCGTGGGTGACTGCGGATTTTTCGATAGAATCTTGTCCATCGATCAACACCTATCAAGGTTAAGGCACTTAACACTCCATCTTCTCCTTCCGATCTGATGGTCGTGAGTGACTACACATCTCCCGATGGGATCTCATCCATCGATTCGTTACTTCATCCTTATCTTGTCATCTCAATTTTCAAGAGGATCATTCCTCCTCATGCAGGGTCACTAAGGCCTTACGCCTTCTCAACTACCTTCCCGGTTCTTGATGGGCTTTTCAAGGAAGGTATTTCTATGGGGATATTTACTCAGGGTACTACCTGAGGTATATAAGGATGTCATCCTCCTGAGAACCAGACGTGAAGTCTGAATTTTGATCAGTACGCACATAAATAATGAATTCATGAAAACATAAATCATGCCTAGTCTTTCATATAAATATACAACTACTAGTACTCATCAAAAAACCATACAGTCATTCTTATAATGAAATCATTCACAACTTCACAACTTATGAGCATAATTATCAGAATAAGCACACACATATATANTATCAATATGCCAAAGGCAAAACACTTATCAGAGATAACACCAGGGTCAAGCAACTGCTGAGAGGGGTGCTCGTTTCCACCCAACCGTAGGCTTAGCGACTCCCAACGAATTTACCACTAGCCACCCCTGAGCTAAGACCACGATGCAGTGAGACTGCGTCTCTGTTTTCCAGTGACCAGGAGCAAAGGTTGCAATCCTTCCTCTCTGCTATCACTCACTCTGCATAATGCTAGAGTTCTCCCCTCGCATCTAACCCCCCATTGCTTCTACCCTACGCCTTATCCTCTTGTGAGGTTGTGTGTAGCGTGATTATCCTCGCACTGGATAGTCATGATGGCTCTATGGATGGGCGGTTCACCTCCCCATCCCTCATTAATTATTGAGGAGCCATCTACCTACCAGTCTGCAAGGCATTTAATTCGGGGCCAGCGAGCTGCTTTTGGTTCTTCGGGCCAGTGGTGTCCAAATACAGTATTAATTCTCGGTGGAAGTTAACGCCACCTTTTCAGGTGCCTTCAACCACCATCGTGGTCTCTTTTTCTGCACATCCCCTCTCAGCAGTCCTGCAATAAATTCAAAATGTTATTCACATTTATTGACCTTTTCCTCAAGGTCCATTTACATCACATATTCACATTTATGAGTTCGCCATAGTTCTTGGCCAGTCCAATTATATTTACAAGCTGGGGGAAATAGGGTGTTACACCCTTGAGTCCTGACCATCCTATATGCTTTGATCTGCATCAACCCAAGTTGTCAGGTTGAGTTCCAAGATGTTTCAAATTGGTGCTACTCAAACTAGAAATAGGGTTAGGCGTAATTTTTCTTTACTTGTCTGTAAACAGACATTACTCCTTTACAGGATTGTCTAGGTTAGGGTCAGGATTAAGCATCTAACCTTGATTTCTTTGCCCCTATGAAAAAACCTATTGGTTCCCCTGCCTTGTAGCTACGCTAGCCTTGCACCATACTCACCAATTCCTATGCTTACTCTCCTATTTCATATGTCACCTCCTTCTCGCTTGTCCTAGTCTAAGTCCTTTTAACTTTTTGCTTATAGCTAAATATCCTCCGATGCTTGACTCGTGAGATTTTCCTTGGCGCGCAGTGTTGGCATTGTCGAATGATGCATTGAGATTTATCGTTGACTTTGACTTGTGGAATGGAGTGGAGGGACTTGGCGCTTGGCTCGATGAGTTGTGTGTACGGTCTCGTGAGCTTGGCGCTTGGATAATTGGAGATTATTCTTTAGGCTAGTACTTTGCTACTATTGATAATTAAACTATTCATATGTGAATTTATTTGTAAAAGTGATATGTGTGGCACGTTGGTGTTAGTGTTCTTTTAAGGCTCTTTGCTTGGTGGGGGTCGCGGGTTCAAAACCTTTTAATAATTCAAATTTTTTTTTTTTACTCATTTAAAAAGACAAAATACTTAATTAATTTAAAACATAATTAATTAATTAAAACATGATCAATTAATCATGCAATTAATTAATCATAAAACTTAAACTCTAAATTAACTATATGTAATTTAAATTATATTCTATTTATTAAAAATTAAAATTTAACATTATATTAAATTATATTTAGCATTTAATATTAAATTAAAATTTAATAACTTAAATTTAATATCAATTTCAAATCAAAACATTTAAAATTTTACGTTGAATTTACATTAAAATCTTAACAATTTAACCAAAATTAAAACTAAAAAAAAAAAAAAAACTAAATAAGAATAATATAAAAAAAAACAAATTTAACGTGGACGGCGGGTCCTCGCATGAGGCCCACGTGCCCCTCCCTCACCATGCTCATCATTTTCGAGACTCCTCTTCATGGCCTCGTGTGCGCTGGTGCTAGTCTAGTCATGGCTTTGTGGATGGTGGTGGCGCTGAAGAGCTGCTAAGTATAGAATCATTGGTATCTTTGGAGGAGTTTTTGTATTTCGTCTTTATAATTTCCTCAATCGTGTTTCTTTACAAACTGATATTATTGATATTATTTCAGATAGAAAAACACACAAAAATCTATCTATTTGACAGTAGTTGTTGAAGCCATGGCGTATGTGCCGCCACACAGAAGGATACAGGAAGGCTCATCTTCTTCAATGAAACCAACGCCCATTGCACCGCCGCCCCAACAGGGGGATTGCAGTGGATTTATCATAGATAACTTTCGAAAATGGTTTGCAGTTGACAGTAATGGCGATACTTCCAACTTATTACTCAAATTTAAGCCCTTTCAAGGCAAAACATATGAGCATCTTCGAGATAAAAAGCTGTACACGCTCTCTGCAAATTTTCTTGTAATAGAGGGTTAGAGGTGGAAAATAATCTGTGGTCAAGTCCTCCTTATGTTGCAACTGAAAGTTTGTTGTTGAAAGCTCCCCGGGTTGCTTTTAAAATTGTCGTTATCGTCCCAGCCATTTGCAAAATCTCTGCACAGTTTACACAAAGTTACGGGAGTCGAAGGCTTTCAAAGTCTTAAAGCTTTGAGAAATTTATGTGACGCAGGTGGAAGAAAATACAGCGTAGCATGTTTCTTTGACAGCTTCTGCGCTTTATTTGAAAGGAATTTGTATTATTTTCGAGGGTTCAGGAAAATGGTCACCGAGGAAACATGTTGCGGCGTAAAGTTCTAGATTTATATTGCCATAGTTGTGTTGCTGGTTCGTTTCTCGAGTATGATGTCTCGCTTGACACTCGGTCTTATGTCGCTAAGCTCGATGGATTTGGAGGTTCTATCCAAATCTGGAACACCGTAGGATCACAAGCACGCATGTGTGTGTTTGATTGTTTATTATTGGAATAAGCGTGATTTGGATTACTTTTCCTGTTTTTGTATGCTTTAAGGCTATAAGTTTCACGTTGAGATTTATTTCCTTGTCTTTATTTGAACCTCTCCCTTTTCGATATACCAGACCATCAATATGGTGCTCCCCTGGATCAACCCCTCACCACTTGGCCCATCACTCCTTTAACTAATACTGTCAGTGTTCGTTATTCCGGTCTCATTCTCTCTGCTTCGGCTTCAGTGAGAATGAATCTGACTTCTAGTTAAAAAATGACATTCATGTGCATTGCCAAGCATTTAGGTTCTCAGAGATTCGAACTCGCGACCTTCATAGCCGGAGGAGATTATTATTATTATTAACAATACAAGACTATTATCTTTATATGCAGAAATAAATAAATTATTCCAAAAACTTAGAATAGACGAATTTTGTTCAGGTGCATCTTTCGGGGGAATTGAAATTAAGACCTCTAGTTGCAACCCCGCCGACAGAAAGATTTTCTATCTAATTTGTTTTAGGTACAACTGGCTCCCAGAATGTTGTAATTTTACAAATCTCGGTTGTAATTTTAGTGGACCGTAGCAGTTGAGGATTATTTAAGAGGCCATTCTCATGTCTAAAGATCACATGAACTAGTAGAATACGACAAAGGGTATTTGGACTCTGAATATTTAAGAACTACACAAAGATTCATGAAGGAGTTGAAAGAATCTTCTTAAGAACACTCTCGTGCTTAAAGACCATGACAATTGGCCGAATGTGACAACGGTGAATCGACCATGGTAAATTATGCTTGTTTACAGGTAGTCTTGTTAAACCTCTTATAGATCATGCTTCAAAACAAGAAATTTTCAATAGCTAGCCTTCTTCCTCAAAGATTCCATGGATCTGAGCAACGGGGTGCAGGCCCATTAGGGGTTACTTCTAGTTCATCTGGTAGTCCAGTTACATCTGGAGGCAGTGGATCAGCAAAACAACGGCTGTGTTGGACACCTGACTTGCATGACTAGTTTGTGGAGGCAATCAGTCAGCTTGGTGGTGCAGATATGGCGACACCTAAAGGAGTACTTAAGGTGATGGGTGTTCAAGGAAATACCATCTATCACGTGAAAATCCATTTGCAGAAATATCGACTAGCAAAGTACATTCCTGAGTCATTAGAAGGAGGAAAACTTGATAAGAAAAAGGGAAACGAGATAGTTTCAAATTTGGAAGCGACATTGGGAACCCAGATTGCAGAAGCTTTACAGATGCAGATGGAAGTTCAAAAACGGTTGCATGAACAACTTGCGGTGCAACACTATTATTCTATTTATATCGCATCTACTATATAATTTCTTTATTTCTTTCATGGAGATGCATGTCAGTGGATAAAATAAAATCATGTTTATGTATTCGTGGGAAACCTTGTTCAGATCTCTACGCTCCAAGGAAACATATTCTAGCAACCCTAGTTGTATTCATAATTCACTTGTTTTTGTTTTTACATTTTCAATATGTATTTCATTTATTTTTATATTTGTGCTAAAATTTATGTGTTTGGTTTGTAGGTTAGGCAGAGCTGGAGCTAGAGCTTGGAGCTTTGGCCCTCAGGCCCATATTTCAAACAAAAGCTTTGATACCATTTGTAGTGGCCATACTATTTAACATCAATTAATTCTACAAACAAAATAGTAAAATTCAATAATTCCTTTTATGTTTACACATACGCATTTTACATTTAACAACGAATATTAAAATTTTATAACAGAATAAAAACAAATTCATAATTTTAAATACCTGGGTCTGATGCTAACCCTGTATTTGTCCGCTTGTCCTGTTGACCTTTGTTGAACTGTGTAAACACTGCCCAAACCTTGTTCCACCCTACCAACTAGGACAACTTCTTAGCTCCAGGATATCATATGGATATCCTGGCCCCCGTGCCCAAAACCTCCAACAAACCGGTGCCTGTATTGATCCTATCCGACTACAGAACTCAACTCTCCTCTGTGCAATCCAAGAGAGAACTCCCCCCCCACAAAATTTCCCGTAGAATAATGATGCCTTTTCTCCGTAACCTCCTTCGCTCATATGCCTCCTTCACCGCCCTTTCCCCCCATTTACTTCCTTACCTACGCATAGTTAATGCCCCTTATCCTTTCATTTATTATTTTATCCTTTCATAATTAATATCTTATCCCTTTCTGTATACGTAATCTTTTTAATTTAAACAATATAACTTATTAATCTTTTAAATTTAATACTCATGTTATTAAATGTAATAGGCAGTTAATTAATTAATTAATTAATCAAAATTATAACCTTTAATTAATTAATAAATACTTAATTAATATCATTAGATGAATCTTTGTTTAGTTATTAACATGGTAGGCAAAATTAATTACCTAATAAATCTTTTACTTAATAATCCCTAAGTATATATTCTACTAGGGATGTTATAGAAATCTTTAATCATTCTCAGTAAATCAGTCTTGATTATGTCCAAGCATGCTCTATAAAAATGGATTGAGAAACCATATGGCCCTGGAGCTTTGTTGGGCTCCATGGACCAGATGACATTGCAAATTTATTCTTCAGTAAATGGCTTCATGAGGATTGAGTTATCATCCTTGCATACCAGAGAGGGAATGTGTGAGGAAGTTTAAGGTATGATCTTCACAGCCAGAGCCATATTCGTTGCAAAGATTCTGAAATTGTGTTTCTATTGCTACTTTGAGCTGATCAAAACCTTTGTGAATTTATCCATCTGTGGAGGCAATTTCAGAAATGTGATTTTGGGAAAGGCGGGCTCTGAACTGCCGATGAAAGAAGGAGGTGTTTTGATCTCCATCTTTTAGCCACAAACTTCGAGACTTAAGCCTCCGGTACTCTTCTTCTTGGCGAAAAGCACATAATGTTTTTCTTTGAGCAGCTTGTTCTTTCTCTAATTCTGAATTGGTGATTTCCTTAATCTCCATTTGCAATTGCAAATCTAATAATTGTTGCACAGTCTTTCGTCTAAGACTAGAGGGGGTGTTAATGGGATTTTTAACCCAAGATTTCAAAGCATGTTTTGTTTCCTTTAATATCTTCTCCCACACAAATCTTGGAGACCCTAAAATTGGAGAGGACCATGTTGATTGGACAGTTTTTAGGAAACCCTCCTTATCTATCCAAAGAGGGATGAAATGGAATGGAATTAGGCCCATAATTTCTTCTTCTTCCAAATGCAAGAGGATGGATTTGTGATCAGAAGTCAATTTTGGGAGAATCTTGGAAGAGATTAATCTCCTTTCTTGCAGGAACAATCTTTGGACTAAGAACCTATCCAGGCGAGCTGAGATGTGATCAACCCCAACTCTATTATTTTTCCAGGTGTAAAGTCCTTTTGAAGGCTTGAAGTCAAGGAGGTCCCACTGATGAACTAGATCCTCAACGAAGGGGAGCATTTGGTCCATGCCATTGTTTCCTCCTCTCTTTTCTTTTGGTTCGAAGACTAAGATTAGATATCCAACTAGAATAATGTTCAAAGGAGAGAAGATCTCTAAAAAATACGCTAAAGACTGCCAACAATCTTTCTTCTTGAAATAAAGGATAGGAACATACATATTGAAGAGTGAGAGGGTAAGCTTACTTGAAGTATGTCGGAGTTCGGTGAAAATCCAATGTTGAGTCTCAAAAGAGATTTCTAGGTGAAACTTGTCCTTTGCCCACATAGTTGTGACACCGCCTGAGGAACCCCTTGCGCTAATGGCTTTCCCTATGTTTTTCTTCCATTTCTGGTTGCTAATTTCAAGAAGGGTTTCCCCTTCAATTTTAGTCTCTTGGAGCATGAGGATCGTGAGAGATTTAATTTTCAAAAGGTCTTTGAGTGGTTTGGCCTTCGATGGATTCCCCAAGCCTCTGCAATTCCAAGAGACTAAGCACATTATTTATTGGGATTGGAGTGGGTAGGACCTCCCTTGGGGGGCCCTGTTCTGGTATTTCTTCCAATAGACATTTCAATGGTGGATTGGCTTCCCTGCATTTTTTGTCTGTCCGCTTCTTCTTCTCTAGCTTCCTTATGCGATTTCCTCCCTGCTCTTTTTGAGGGTCTCTCAAAAGACTCTTCTTCTGAAGATCTAGAGGTTTCCGAAGGTTTCTTGCTTATCATTTTTGTGTAGGAGGGGGAGTATGAATTTCCTATTGGGGAAATGGATTGGGTTGCCTCTACATTGTCTTTCTCCGCTATGGGAGGAAGGGTTTTTTGCTCAGGTTCGTTGATCATTGGATCAAAAGTTTCTGAAGGATTGCTGAGGATTTTGAAAGGGTTTTTAGAAGCCTCTGATGTTGGAGGGGCCGAGCTCCCTTCCCCAAGAACCTTCCCTGAGGTGGGGGCGTCGGTCCCCATTGGTGCTCCTTTCCCTTTGGATCTCCTGTTATGCTTTGGCTGGACTTCTTTCTGACCCTGTGTCCATTGTTTGCCTTTCAAGTTCTCCACCTCTTCCTCAGTCTTCTTTTTGCAATGCTGAGCAAAATGTCTGTAGCCATGGCAATACCTGCATTTAAATGGGAGTTGTTCATAATCCAATTCTTGGATGTGAGACCAGTGTGCGACCGTTAGTTGAATGGCTTCCGGGAGCCCCACCTCCAAATCGACTTCGACGCATATTCTTGCACAAGAATACTGATCCTTTCTCTCTGCTTTGTTGATGTATTTTCCAAGGGGGTTTCCAATGGATCCTAATGACTTCGGATTCTAGCAGTGCAAGGGTAAATGAGGAAGGGGCACCCACACCGAGACAACGGAAGGCACATCTTGTATCGGATTGAAATCTGGAGACCATTTATTTAGGTACAGACCCTAAGGCCGGCCCATAAAATATGGTCCATTCCTGAAGATGAGATTTATATCTTCTAGATTGTCAAAGGCGAAGACAAACAATCACCTACCAACAAGGTGGCTTTTGATACCTTCCTTGACTAGAGGACTCTAGTTCCTCTGCACCCACGTGTCTACGGCTTTGGGAGAAGGCCATAAGCCAGTGAACTGCCCAATGAACCCCCCTTCAGCTAAGTTCAAAGCAAATCCGCACGTCTCTTTCGCTGGGAGGGCGACTGAAGGGATATTATCCATCTTTTTTACGAATTTCTGCTGAGCATATGATGCTAGGCGTTTGCTGCTGGCCGCGACCAGCTTCCTGAAAGCATCGATCTCTGGAGGGATAGGGGGAACCTCGGGGCCCTCCTGGGGGCATGGCGGCGTGAGCAGGAGGAATGAGGGAACGCACCAGAGCATGCGCGCGCGAGAGTGTTTTTGTCCTCCAAGTCCCTTTTATAATCATTCTTTAATGAAAATTAAAAATATTATTTATTATTGTTTTAATAAATAAATAATTAAAAATATTATTTATTATTGTTTTAATAAATAAATAAAGTTATATGTTAATCGGCTATAGTTTGAATGATTTAAAGAAAGGATTGTGACACTCCATCCCAGGTTCAATTCCTCATGTTCACCAGTCATAAAAAGTCGGCGACTTTTATTATTATTGTCTATATCGCAATTTTATTTTATTTCTTTTTACCCACTTTGAAAGCCGTTTAGCAAAGGCGTCCTCTTCTACGCTGTGAGGATTGTGGTTTCCTGGCAAACAAACTTATAGAATTGTCGGCAATGCCGCGATTTTGGCCGTTTAGACACTATAATCAGCGTCTGAGTGCGAAGCTGAGCTGGGAACATCCATTTTCTCTCAAATTTGGAACGTATTGGCGGTATTTTACTTGTTTATTATCTTGAACCAATTGAACCAATCAAGTGATCTTTGGATGGAAGCTTGACACATTCGAATTAAATGATGCATAAGTCAAGCGTGTGTCGATTCTATCATTCAAGCAACCCGCTTTCCACGTGAAGACTCGCTGATTTCGCGCGTGCCCGATAAAACACGCCATTTAGGTCAAGCTATCCCACTGTCTAGATAACGACTCGCTGATTTCGCGCCTGCCTGATAGAACACTCCATTAATCTCTTGAGTTTCTTTCCTGGCCAACCCTGTAGAAAATTTGCGATCTGAAACTTCCCATAAATTGTTCTAAAGACATTGAATATCAAATCAAAACCACACTATTATTTTCTTTCTTAGAATGAGTGTTTGTTTTTTATGGTCAAGACTCAACGGTATTGCAAACGGAAAGTTGCGGTAATGATAATTAAAAGGCCATTAATTTTGGTCATTTACAATTTATCAAAACAAATAATAAAAAATGAACACTTTTATCTACAAGTCAAA
>ML778775.1:158398-171988 GCA_009831015.1 Picea engelmannii | reverse complement strand
AACACTTTTATCTACAAGTCAAAAGAAAGGTCTTCAAATTACCTCCATAGAATCATATGATTAATAACTTATATATCTTTAGATAAGAGTTCCATAGAACCATATGCTTAATAGCTTATATCTCTTTAGATAGGAGTTCTTTGGAAAAAAATATACTCTTAACTCATACATTAGCCTATTTTCAAAATCAACAATATAGAATAATATAAACAATGAAAATAAGTTGTATTCAAACAACGACATTGAAGAATATAAAAACTGAAAATAATTGGTAATCAAGTTTGTATAATGCAAACAATTGTTATTCAAATAAAAACCTTCTAAAGTGAAATGAGCCAATGGAGTCATCATCACCACGTAAGACATCTTTCCAATGTGAAGATGATGCATCTCGATGTACTCCAAATTATGTCCCAACTAGCACAAATATAACTACAGCTCTAAAATGTTGAATGGTCTAAATATGGCTGCACTGTGATGATTATCACATCTAAACCTTCTCCGCTCTAACCACTCCTTAGAAAGGAGTGGTAGAATACAATCTAGGCAGTTACCCAAATGATGATTGAGAGACTAAAGGGCCACACTTTGATTCTTCGACTGCATTGGGGATACTCGTTCACTTGTTTAATTTATCCTTGAAGGAATATCGTGAGATAATATGCTCCGATAATCCACATCCCAATGGGTTTTGGAGTGTGTAAATAATCTTATGAAAATTGTTTAGATGGATTAACTATGGAATATAATGAATTTTATGAATTTTTAGATGTATTTTCGTTTTCAAAATTTTCACCTTAGATTTTTTTATATTCTTTTGCAAATAAATTTAAGTACGTGAATTTAAGGGGATTGTTGGTTTTTTTTAAGCACGTGAACTTAAGGGGATTGTTGGTCTTTTATTATCTATCTTTTATAACCATTTTAGAACATAAGTAATTATTTTTATGTTTCTCATATTCTTTGTAAAAGAAGAGATCTATTAATCCTACTTGTAAACAAGCCATAACATTGTTGAGTTAGAAAGTTCCATAACACTATTTATGTGATTGTTAGTTAACATTTGTATGTGAGCAACAATTTTCATGTTTCATCTCCAATCATTAATGAATTAATTCATTTGAATAATAAAATTAACTCCTTATACTCTAAAATACTATTTCAATAAGTTGAGACTTATGTAGTCTTTTAACTAATTCATTTGAATAATAAAACTAACTCCTTAAATTGTAAAATACTATTTCAATAATTTGAGACTTATGTAGTCCTTTGTAGATAGGTCAAAATTGACGTTCCAAAGTGCAAATCAAGATTTAATTACACTTTGAATTAAATTTGTATTGATTTGTTAATTATTTTTCCTAGTTGTATACTTCAAGAACAATGCACAACACATTAACCACACATAGAAAATAGCAAATGTGCAAGATGCATAATTATTGAATATCAAGACATTCATCATATGAAGAGTAATACTTTTCAAAATATCCTTATTTTTTAATTCAATATTTGTATTAAGCATATAAAATATCAAACACCTTATTATTGAAAATATTTAAGATTTACCTCCTTCATGTGAAAGAAAATATGCACATTGATCATTCTGCTGCTTTGCAAACTTTAGGTTGATCTTTGAATTCCCATGGCCTCGGCCTCTAGTGGGGGTGTCGGTTCCCCCTCCCACGACATCGTTTCCTTCAACTCTCTTATTGCAACGCTCCCCAAGGACCCCAAGCATCCCCCTTCTAAGTTCGTGAATAAGTTGGATAACATTCCAGAGGTATCAGTCCAATAGAACTCTCAATCATTTTCTTTGCCTTTAGCTAAGAACAACCTTATCGACCAATCTACCAAAATTTAGCTATCCCCATGGGTTATGGCTCTTTGGGTGGATAAAAATCGGAAACCCCTCATCAAGGGTCAACTATCCCATTATTTTGTGGGAGGTTTTTTTTTTTCCTTTCTCTTCGAGTTAAAACAATATCGAGACCTGATATTTGAGAGTGGTTTGTACTTCATGGGATCCATAGGGATGTACCTCAATTGTTGGACCCATGATTTCAAATCGAAGAATGGCATCCCCTAAGTTGTCCTCGTTTGGGTATGTCTCCTATATTTAACCTTGCATTGTTGGAATGACGATGTCATTCATAACATTGGGAATACATTGGGTAAATATATTGATCACATCAAACATTGAGAAAATATGCAATCTTGTGTTCGTATCAGTTTGGAAGTTGATTTGGAGAAAGGACTTTCGTAGGATATCAGGATCACCATTAACAATTGGTCATGTTTGCAAGTAGTATATTATGAAGAACTTCCTTTTAAATGTAATCATTTCCATGAATATGACCACTTTCCTAAAAATTGTTTGAAATCAGCCTCCTACCCAAGAACCTCCAGAAGCAAGGGAATAGTGGAAAAAACTAAAAGCATCCTCTCTATTAAAAAAACTAAAAAGATGGGTAGGCAACCCAGTAGGGGACTGAAGAAAATTAGGAGTAGGCTCAACCCTCCCACTAAAAATGAAAATAAATAATGAGGCATGCAAATCCCACTCAAAATATAGATCCTCCTCCAGGACCAAATTCAAGCATGCAAATGACAGGAAACAACCCTATAATAAACAATAATACTTATGAATCCCTATCCAATCTCGAAACAGAACCCTCGGTTGACAATGAAGTAGGTCACAATGCTCATTAGTCTATTGACTCGGGTTTCCCTTGAGGGAATGCTTTCTTTGGAAGTTCTACGGGACACTTGGAATCTTTGATTTCCCCTTCTCAAAAACCCTCTCCAAGGTTTGATATCCTTGATCCCCCTGAGGAGATTGAGATATCTGGTAGATTTGAGGGGGGCTATGCACTATTTGTCACTTCTCTATATTCCAATTAGAGACCATAAATTTATCATGGCAAGATATTTCAAGAAGATGCTTCATCAAAAGAAAAATAGAGGGGGATGCATTGTCCGAGACTCATCTAGAGAATCTATGGAAGATATTCTAGTAGTCCGATATCTGGATATCAAGCACATGAATGAAAAATTCACCTAGTCCACTAAGGGTTAAGGGCTCAGCCATATGGTTTCTAGGTTGGATCAATTTATTGTCAGTTTCTCCTTCCATGAAGATGGACTCACCTTCTCCTCCCGTACTCTCCCTTGGACTAGATCATACCACCACCCCATGTCTCCCATCCTCTCCAAACCTAATTCCATGGGACCTATCCCTTTTCATTTTAACACCAGTTGGATTCTAGATCCATCCTTTTTTTTATCTCATTTCTCATTCTTGGAGTCACTATATTTAAATTTCCCTATATTCATTTGGGAACAAAACATAAAAATATCAAACTAGCTCTAAAAGACAAGGATAAGTTTGAATAGAATACTTTCACGAAATATATTAGAACCTTAACAAGAAGACTTGAACATAGGCAAGGATAGTTAGAAAGTGATTTGTCACACACAATCTTGTAGAAAAAGAGAGAGACACCTTCCAAGATTATTAGAAATCGTTGGGATTGGAGGAGGAGGAAAGGTGACTCAGGATTCAAATCTTTGTCTCCAGGAAGGGGATTGAAACACTAAATTTTTTTACCAGTAGTCCAAAGCCAGTCTTTGGAAGAACAAATTCAAGGAGAAAACAAATTTTGAGGGAGAAACTATATCAACATTTGACTAGATCGAATATGAGGCCTTCCATCATTTTGAGAAATTATACAGAGAGGAAGGTAGGTCAAATCCTGATGTTCTTGAGAAAATGATGACAAATATTCTTTCTATCATTGGACCTGAAGATACTGATATACTTTCCATACCAGTATCTGGAGAAGAAAATTTTGGTGTAATATAGTAAATGAACCCTAAAAATGCGCCTGGCCTTGAAGGATTCTCGATGAAGTTTTAAAAATGATGTTCACACATTATTAAATTTGATCTCTTAAGAATGATGAAATATGTCCATCGATCGTTAGGGATGGGAGGTAGTACCAATTGATCCAGATTATTTTGAGAATGATATAAAGGAACAAGTATAACAGAGATATAACAAAGAAATACAAAGAAATATGGCATATAACATAGTAATATAATGAAAATAAACAATTATAAAATGCAAAATCACACAAGCTAGCTAGAATGGTGGTAGCTTATCTCTGAGAAGAGATGTGTCAACTACGCTCATCCTCCAGAAGCTGATTACAATGAAGCTCCAAAGGAATTTTTAACATCAAGCATAAGTGAGAAAACCCTAAACATCCAAAACCCTAACCTTGGGAGATGAAACTCCAAAAGGTTTGTGGGCCTCGATGGGGGTAGTTTATACATCAACATTATGAGGGGGTAACTTTTGCATACAATCTCCATTTTGGGTGCTCGATACCTCATCAGAAAGCTCTAGATGAGGAGTACATTTTCTACTGGGAACAATTGATTCCTTAGGCTATCGTCTGGTCATTTTCGTGCCTAGAAATGTTCTTTTAAGGCCTTAAAATGTCCCCAGAAGTTGAGGACTTGAAAAAGTCTAGAAAAACCTCCAAAATGGAAAATTGTGCTTTGAGATAGTGGAATAGGTGGGTGGAAACAAATTTCCACCTAGATCATTCCTCCCCCATTAGGAAGCAATGGTATCCATTACGCCAAGTTCCTCCATCATATGGGGAAACTTTTGTTGAATCTCACTCATGGTGAGCCACTTGCACTGATGAAGAAACTGCCCTACTTTGATGACCTGGTCGAGTTGGATGGTGTTTTGGCTGGTATCATTTGTCTTGGTGAGCATGATACGATCAAATTTCGCCTGTTTGATGTAGTCAGGATTGATTTTTTTAGGGCCCAACATCTCGGTTGTGTCTGTAGTGTCCAAGATAGGTGGAAAATATGGTTGAACCATTTCTACATTAAATACCAAGTGTAAGCCAAGGAAAGGAGGAATACTTAATTCAAAATAATTCTCACCCACCTCCTTGGTGATGGTTTAAGGTCCATATTGGAGTGGGTGTAGCTTCTGATGGGGTCGTTTGAGGTGCTCTTTCTTTAAGTGCAACCACACCTTATCTCGAACCTGGAACTTGTGTTCTACTTGATGTTGATTATAACACTTCTTGTACTTGGAATTGGATTTCTACAAAATATCATGAACTTGTTGTTGGATGTGCTTAATGTGCTCAACAAATCTGGATCCCTTGTGATCCTAGGTTTGAGGATGGGAGGATTTTTTTCTGCAACTAAAAATGGGAAGATCTATATCAATGGGGGCAATGGTTGGAACCCCAAGCACGCCTCAAAAGGGTTGTGTCCATAGATTCCTGGAGGGATCTGTTGTAGTTATGTTGAACACAAGGAATGATTTCATCCCATGTTCATGTATGTTTGGAATTGTACATCCCCGACATATGGAAAATCATCATGTTGAATACCTTTGTTTGTCCATCAGTCTATTTGTGGAAGGAGATTGACTTGGTTAGCTTGGTGTCCATCATTGACCATAGGGTGGGCCAAAAAGTGCTCAGAAAACTATTGTATTTACTGGAGATAATAGTGCATGGAATCTCAAAATGAACCCAAATATGTGTAAATAAGAGCTTGTCGGTGGCCTTGGATGTGATGCTCTTCTTGGAGGGTGCATAAACTTCCATCTTAGGGAATCAATAAAAAAAAACGAAGACACAATCATTCTCATTATTGGTTAAATCCAAACCAAACATGTATTCCATGGACATGGACTCCAAAGGCCTATCTAGAGTAGGAAGCGACATGTATAGCTACTATTTATTAATAGTGTGATTGGAAATGGCAGAGGAAGTGTGGGATTTGATGTAGTTGACAACATCTTGTTGAATATTTTATTATAACCCTATGTTTCAAAGGATCAGATGGTGATTGAGATTTTTCCCTTAGTAATTTTATGGTGTAAATTAGATGGCATTCTGACAATGATTTCCTAAAGGAAAGGAAAAATTTCTGGGGTTTGCACAGTCAAAATACCCTTGATTGAATGAATTTGGGTAATTAACATAGGGAAATGATTTTCTAGGTGTACAATGACACAAGAATTGATTAGCTCCATCCATCGCTTGTTTTTAAGCCTAGGTATGATAACAGACATGACCTTTTGTCATGTAGTGCTAATTTTCATGCAAGTTTCATCGGTGGATCAAGGTGCGCCCAAATAAATGATCGACAGTGAATTACGGACCCCCCCAAAATTTTTTCCTTGAATGATGGGGTGGGGGTCGGGGAGAGCAGTTTTCCCAGCGTGCCCGCCCCGCATCATGTTAGCTCCACATCTTACCAGAACCCCCCCACTCAATTATACTTACCACCTATCGCTCCCCTCCGGGAACCCGCCTAACCGCTCATACAATACCACCACTCTCCCTACTCAACACCTGTCCTCCACTCACACTACCGCACCCCATTCCCGCCTGATCATACTTCTCTCACCACATGCCACCCGTCACCTCTCTCTTACATGTCACCTCCACTCATGCTCCCATTCATCCTTGAGCCTCCAGCCTCTCATCTCCCCGCATTTAATTCTCCTCTCACTACCAGACACTTTTCCCTTCAATTCTTTTATTTTCCACCTTTCCACTCACAGTCCCCATCTCCCTATTGGATACTCATCTCCCTGTCATCCTATACATAACCACTGTCCTCCTCCAAAAATTGTTTTTTTTTACCAGTCATCTTTCGAGAATATTTCCAAGATTACCAAGGAAAATTTTGAGAAACCAAAGGATTTTTTTCTCAGCACAAACCAAGGCAAGATAACCTATTTCAATTTTCCTATAGGTGTCATAGATTGGGAGAATCGAGAGCATCTTTGGGGCCTATTTTCAAGATTTATTTGCTTCCTGTTTTACACAAATTTTTCAAACAAATATCCCAAATAAACAGAGAGGCATTTCATAAAACTGAGAGATCGTTTTACTCAAAACAAGTTGATATACAAAAACCTCCCCTGGATTTTACACAACTATCTCATATTGTGAGATTCAAATACCCCTTTGGACCCCATTTTTCATAAATTCAGGAGGCAAAATGTTGAAAGCACAGATGGAAAAGAGAACGTATTCAAAGGAGTAGATCACCCACACATCCCATCAAAATAGTACCAGATCTCTGAATGAATCTCAATGATCTCGATATCTTTGTAATTCGAAATCAAATTGGTTTAGATTTTCCTAAATTTAATCATGCTCATTAATCATTGGATCATTGTAAATAATTTATAAATACTTCTAATTTTGAATTATTAAGGGTTGATCAGTTAGGACCTATTACAAGGATGAAAATAATTCTATAAGGAAGCTCAAAAAACCTCCATGGATGAGATTTCCAGTAATACAATGTGAACATTGTAGGATTCTTGTGTCCAATACCATTGGTGAAGTTTATTATCTCTGTAATTTTGTTCTTTCTGTTATCAAAATTGTTTTCTACATTCTTAATCATTTTAAGGAGACAAAAGGACATAATTGGTTTAAATGTACCCTATGTCACTTGCTTGGAATAATTTCTTTGTTTTTCCACTGAATATTAAACTCATAATTCTTAGTTTCTCTCTATTCAATTGGATTTCTTAACTCTCTATTCAATTCGATTTCTTAATCTGTTCCATATTTCCCATGCATTAAATCTTGAAGATCCAGTGGATTTTTTTACTTTGTCCTACCACATTAGCCTGTTATGACCTAGTTTTGATCCATTCTGAGTTGTGACTCCATTTCCCAATGGTTTTTCCCTTGCTGTTCCAACCAAACAATTCAAAACAAATAAACAACCATGTACTTGCATAACTAGCCTAACATTCTAATCCAAACAAAGCTAAATCATATAGAGAGATCCCTCTCTAAGTTTTGGAGTGATCGATCCTTGAATCCCAAGCAGTTTTGTAGTTACCTCTACCCATTTCTTCTTCAGCCTAAGAAATTATAGAGTGCTAACATAGTGGCGACCATACTAGGGAACCTTCCTCAGAAAAGCATATCAAGTTCCATATCTGATTACTGATGGAAGATAGTGATCAGACACAGGAAGGATAAATCATCCACCTTGCAACTCCAATCAACTCCAATTAGTTGCAAAGAATCCACAGGAGGAATAACCTAAAACGTGACAAAGCAATTTGGAAAGATCAAGTATTCAATACATTGTTGGCTTTATCTGTAATTATTTTCTCTCTTATTATGATCCTGGTCAAGAGTATATTGCTGAAATTCATAGTGATCAGTTTCAAACTAAAGAGCCTCAAAGGATTTATCCCATCCCCATAGCCCTGGTACATAGCCCAATACATGTAGAAATCTCAGTTAGACACAAGCCTCGTGCTTTATCTCCTATTCTTGTTAAAATTCCAGATAGTTATAAGCCCCTTTCTTTACCTCCTATACCTGTAAAAGTCCTAGATAGATACAAGCCTCTGGTTTTACCTCCTATTATCCATGACTACCCTTCAGATTATAGTAATAATCTGCCCAGGGTTGATGGAGAAAATGTGAAGATCACTACTAAAAGGAACATTCAAAGTCTTGAGGATTTTCTTGATTTGTTTGAGGTGGAAGAAGATGATGTATGTATCAACATGTTTTCGCTATCATTGCAAGGTAAAGTTAAAAAAATTCTTAAGAATCTTCGAGCTACAAGAATTAACAATTTTCATCAATTTATGCAAGTTTTCCTAGATAGATGGGTGATCATGGGAAATGTTTTTCTCATCCTAGAAGAGTATGACCACTTGAAAAGACAACCAGGGGAGACAATAAAACATTTTTCAGCCAGGTTCAATAAGGTGTATCATTCAATGTCTGTTGATATAAGGCCACCCCCAGGATTAGCTCTCTTGCACTACCGAGATGCCTTTGATACAGAGGTGGCATTCCAATTAAGAGAAAGGGACATTGCAACCCTTGAAGAAATGAAAAATATTGCAGTAGATGTGGAAGCTAACTTGTTGAACATAAAGTCAAAGTTAAAAGCAGTGAAGAAGGATAAAATAGAAAAAGAACATTTGATATCTTTAGAGATAAAAATAGATATTTTGACAAACACAGTCAACAAAGTGATGCATAAGATTAGCAGGAAAGAGGAACTCGTTGTTCAAATACCTCATGTTCCATTAGTTCCAAAAAAGACAAGGATCACTGTACCTAAGAATTTTGCAGCTCAACCTCAATATTCTAAATCACCAAATGACAATTTCATGTACTCAATTTACAATATAGCCAAAGATGAAGTTCAAAATCAAACGGAGGTGGAACAATCACCTGAGATGATGTGCATGTTTGGTGACCTTTCATATATAGATGATTTACATGGATATGATCATCAGGATGATGATTATATGGTTGATATTGAGGCTTGTAACAACTTCCTCGTTACGACAACCATTCTAGTAAGAGGTGCAAAAAAAAAAATTCTTTAAGGTGTGTGCGCACGTGTAGAAGTAACAACACACTTAACTGTACGATGCCACTCGACAACCAACAAGACGCAACCACGAAGTTCATCACAAGAAGACTGAAGGCACTCAATGAGAAACTGCAACAAAATACGACCATAGGTAGATGGCGCACAGCACAAACATTTAGACATACTGTGGCGCACAGTAAGGACACAGAGGGAAGAATCCAGGGTGTTAGGGTTACTATTTCTGCACAGGAAAGCAGGGCGTTTAGTATTATGTCTTCTTGAAAGAAGATTAGACAGGCTCCTGGCCGACTGCTCAGGCAGAAACTAGTAACCCATCCTAGAACAAGATGCAAGCAAGACGAGCAAAACAGGACAACCCCGACATAATGCAATGACAACAAGCAATAAACATCCCTAGACATGAGGTGTACAACTAGCAACCGGGTGCAGAAAACGACAACAGGTGTTAAGTACAGTACAGTCATAGATGGAAGAATCCAATAGTAGAGTTTACTATTTCTGCACAGAAAAGAAGGGCTTTTAGTCTTATGTCTTCCTGAAAGAAGATTAGACAGGCTCCTGGACGACTGCTCAGGCAGAAACTAGTAATCTCTGTCAGGTGTGTCGCAAGAGTGGAAACCCTGCCTTTAAAGGGCCCGATACTCTTGATACGGCACTGGATTCCTTATACAGAATAATCACACACACAGACATGACTCCTAAGGCTACCCAGGGGTGACTATATCCCGCCTGACATCCGACTAAGCAACCAAATGAATACTATCAAGTGAAACATAAACAAGAAGGACGACTATGTCCTTTACGGATGGCGTGTGACAAGAGGACTCCGACCACGACACCCAAGTTCAACATTAATCAAATGAATCAACAACCCTCATTTACTAACTCCACGTAGTTCATTGTACATAAATCTAGGACATTCCACAAGTATGTCTTATCAATATCGATAGATTACACTAACCTCACAATAAGATAACCATATCATTTCATCGCTAATTACTATAACATTGAAATAAATTATGGTCATACATTCAACTCTAACCTTGCAATTTTTATATGGTACGAGCAACACAATTTCATAATTCAAACAATATATTACAATTACGAAATTTACAAGCTATTACTCAATGACAATGTATGCCACACATTCTTCCTTTACCTATTGCAATTCCATAAGCTTTAACATCAGACCTTACATCCATTAATCATTCTGAGCACCCTAATATTCTTCGCCTTAGCTTGGCCCAAGCATTAACCTAACAATCCATTGCCCTTCCCTTCAATATGTTCTATTGAATTAAAATTCATCAACCCAACATTTCATTACACTACATTATTCTATATTTACCCTAACAATGCTACCTTATAAAGCCATGATTATTAACAATACTACTATCAACACCATATTACTTTTGCAAAAATCACTTTAACAATTATTACAACTTTCAACAGTATTACCTTCCATGACTGATATATCTAACATACAACAATACTACTATTTAACAATAATTGACAATACTACTATCAATACCATAATTAACAATGTTTAACAATATATTACCAATATATTTAACAATAATTAACAATATATTTAACAATATATTCAACAATATTTAACAACATATTTAACAATATATTTAACAATATTTAACAATATGTAACATATTTAACAATACTACTATCAACACCATATTACTTTCACAAAAATCACCTTAACGATTATTACAACTTACATACAGGACAACGAATTGAAACCTTGCAATTAAATAATAACCAGATTACATCCTGGAGATTATCAATGAATTAAATGGCACTAACTTTACCACAATACCATATCAACATTCCGATTTATAATAGTAATACTTGCTATATGATAATGATCACTGCACTTTTGGTAGGTTACCAATGCAATACACTTTAATAACACTCCCTAAGACATTCCGACCTTTCACCTTAAACAAAAATGATTCTTACAATCAATAAATTTTGGCTCATGAGGTTTAATGCGAATGCTATTTGATTTAAATTAAGAATAACATTACCATCAACGATAGGGTATAACAAGGGCCTGCAAAGGTAACTAAACTAACATATCTAAATCACAAAGGAGGTAATCAACAAAAATACCCAAAGAATATAAAATTACAATCTACGTCTATAACATGGATCCGGGACTGGTGCGCATATCAGTGGCCGGTTACACAGATCAGCAGGGTCGTCGAATGGATAGAATCTGGGACAATGCATCAGAATTCAGTCAGTTGGTAAATGGACAGTTCCAGTAAAATCAAGATTTGTAAGGGCCAATTACATAGACTTGTGGGAGGAAAAAGTCAACTTGGATCGACCCCAAATTTGTAGCCACGTAACCCTTCTACGAGAGGCCATGCAGAGAGAAAAATAAGGCAGAGATTAGATTGACGCATGCCCCAAAAACGCAAGGTAATGATGCCGGTTCTGAAGGGGAAATGCAAACTCAAAACGCAAGGGTCATAAACCCAGTAAAACCCAGGTCATTCACGCATTAAAGCTCTGATCAATGCCCAAATACATTAGTAAAATGCAGGTCATTCACACCTTTATAACTCAGATCAACACGCCCAAATACATCAGTAAAACACAATTCATTCACGCATTTAAACTTAGATCAAAACGCCCAAGACATCAGTGGAAAAAACGCCCAATATCAGATGCTAAAACGCCCAGGAACAGTTGCCAAACGCCCACTGTATATAATCAACGACCCATGTAGGAAATTGCTCACTGTGGGTGATAAATACGCCCCCATACAAGAATGGTTTACGGTATCAAATGAAAATGCCCAACCTGAGAAGGCTCACGATATATAAATAAATCACTCACCGTAAATAATAAAAACGACCAAGGTAAGAATTTATCACAGTGTAATAAAAATGCCCCAAACACAAGATTTTCCCACGGTATAAAATGAAAACGCCCAAATATATTCCAGTAAGACGCAGACCATTAAAACATTAAAATGCAGAACAAAAACGAATAGCCAGATCATAAACAAATTGCCCACTGTAATCAAGAGAACGCCCCATAAATACAAATCGAAAAATTCAGAAACCCAATTCGTTAACGATTTAACCCAACAAAAATTTCAGAACTACGATGCAGTAATCAATCCAAACGAATTTGCCGAATGAGTGGTTCAGCATGACATCAGAAACATTTTAACACTAAACATTTATAAACGAAATTGCCAGAAACGAGTTTTTCAGCATGACATCAGAAACATTTTAACACTAACCATTTATAAACGATTTTGCCAGAATTAAAATCATACCGTTATCACTCGCCCGCTTCGGAAGACGTCTCGCGCTCCGTGCCGCATCCGCTCGCCAACTGCAGAAAACTCACCGATACCTCCCAGCCAATCGCTAGGGGTACTCTGCTTCCCCCTTACCCCCTCGAGCCGCAAAGGGGCCACACAAGAACCAGAGATAAGACTAGCTTCTCAGCTTGCCTCCATGGCTAAGCTACCACTCCAACACAGCTGAGATAAACCAAACTCCTCACAAGCAATCCGTCAAGCCACAATTCGGCAGCGTAACGTTACGCTAACCGTTCCCCCTTCTTCCTTTTTTTCCCCTTCTTTTATAGAAATTTGAGACCCACCTACTTTCCTAAATCATTATTAAATTAATTTTTAATGACGAACCTATAAAAATTCTCTGTCGTCCAAGTGTCACTCATCCCCCATGGTTCTCCAAATTAATTTCTTTAATTTAAAAAAAACGCTCATTTCCCTCACTCCCCCTAAAGTCGCTCCTAAAATTACTCCTAGGGTTCCTAGATCCCCTCTCATGCTTTTAATAACTTTCCTAAAATGAAGTTTTTGATTTTTAGTAACTCCTTAAATGCTGATTCCTTTTCGCTTTTTACCCTATGTCTCCTACTTTCCATTATTAAGTTTCCTTTATTACAAGTTTCCTCATTTCTATATTTTATTTTTATTTTTTTCTCTCATTTATTATTATTATTATTATTTTTTGTTAAACCCAAAATGATAAATGCGCTTAATAGTCTTTTCAATATATTTTTAAAATCCTAAATTTTTATACTCCCACTCTTTAATAATTTTAATTCTTCTTTAAAATTTAAAAACCCTGGGTTTCAATT
>ML778775.1:131118-155104 GCA_009831015.1 Picea engelmannii | reverse complement strand
CTCACACTACTTCACACAATTACCACCTTCTCATACTTCCTTCACCACGCGCTACCCATCACCTCCCGCTTACATGTCACCTCCACTCATGATCCCATTCATCCTCCAACCTCCAGCCTATCATCTCCCCGCATTTGATTCTCCTCTCACTACCCGAAACTTTTCCCTTCAATTTTGTTACCACCCACCTTTTTCGCTCACACTTCCCATCTCCATATTTGATACTCATCCTCCTGACATCCTATACGTAACCAATGTCCTCCTCCCAAAACTTTTTTTTTTACCAGTCATCTTCTGAGGATATTTCCAGGATTACTAAGGAGAAATTTGAGAAACCAAAGGATTTTTTTATGATAAAAAACCAAGGCAAAATAACCTCTTTCAGTTTTCCTACAGGTGTCCCATATTGGGAGAATCAAGAGCATATTTGGGGCTTATTTTCAATATTTATTTACTGCATGTTTTACACATATCTTTCAAACAAATATCCGGGACAGACGTAGATCAATTTCATAAAACCAAGAGAGGTTTCTACTCATAACAAGTTTATATACAAAAAAATCCCATGGATTTTACACATCTATCTCATATTGTGAGACTCGAATACCCCTTTGGACCCCCTTTTTAAGAAATTCAGGAGGCAAAAAGTCAAAAGGACAGATGGAAAAGAGATCGGATTCAAAGCCACAAATAACCCATAGATCCCATCAAAATACTACAGTATCTCTGAATGAATATCAATGATATCTATATCTTTGTAATCCAAAGTCAAATTGGTTTAGATTTTCCTAAATTTAATCATGCTCATTAATGACAGGATCATTGTAAATAATTTATAAATACTTATAATTCTGAAGTATTAAGGGTTGATCAGTTAGGACCTGTTATAAGGATGAAACTAATTGTGTAAGGTAGCTCACAAAACCTCCATGGATGAGACTTCTAGTAATATGGTGTGAACATTGTAGGGTTCTTATGGCCAATCCCATTGGTGAAGTTTATTTTCTCTGTAATGTTGTTCTTTTTGTTATCAATTTTTTTTTTTTTACATTTTTAATTATTTAAAGGATACAAAAGGACATAATTGGTTTAAATGTATGCTCTGTCACTTGCTTGGAATAATTTCTATGTTTTTTGACTGAATATTAAACTCAGAATTCTCAGCTGCTCTATGTTTAATTGGATTTCTTAATCTGTTCCATCTTTCCCATGCATTAAATATTGAATATCTAGTGGATTTACTTACCTTGTATTGCCATATTAGCATGTTCTTGCCTGGTTTTGATCCATTCTGAGCTATGACTCCATTTCCCAATGGTTTTTCTCTTGCTATTCCAACCAAACAATTCAAAAGAAACAAAAAACCATGTACTTTCATATATAGCCTAACATTCTAATCCAAACAAAGCTAAATCATATAGAGAGATCCCTCTCTAAGTATTGGAGGGATATATCCTTGACTCCAAAGAGTTTTTGTAGTTACCTCTACCCATTTATTCTTCAGCCTGAGAAATTATAGAGTGCTAAAAACTTCAACCAAAACAAATGCTTTTTCAATACTGCCATTGTTTTCTCTACATGAAAATGTCTTGCTGCTCGGCTATAATGAGCTTCCTAGTTTATCTTTGCATGCTCTCTTGAAGGAACACAAAGATGACTCAGATGGTAGAGAAATCCATCTAGGAGATGAAATTTTACAACTGTTTTTTCTGTTCTCAACATCTGATAGGAAGTAGAAAAGTCAGAGTCATTATTGTATAATTGTTTCCATCAAAATGTCTCATGTCCACAGGAGTTGATAAATATGGTTAGTGATACCATAGAGGGTCCATTGGGGTAGTCTACAACATGGTGTTAGAAACACAGTATCACAGAGCAATAAAATAAAACAAATTTGGAAATAAAATACAAAAGATACACAATAAAATAGAGACACAGATATCCCAGTGTGAGCTACACCCACCAGAGAAATTTCCAGTTCCTTCCTTTATTATTATCCAACAAATTAAGGGATACAACCTACAACACACTCATTGTAACTTCCTCTTCTTTCCCTCACAATCTCCTCACTCAGAATACAATATTCATAACGATGCATAGCCACAATACATTTCCCTCATAAAAGAGGGTTTCCTTCTACGGAAAAAAAAACCCTAACATAGCTTCTATTGTCATCTCTGCAACCTTATAATGAATGGTCTGTATTTACAATGAAATAACAATATACATTTACAAGGAAATTTTTCCTTTGGGGGCTTCACCCACCAAACCCCTGCCGGGTAACCCCCCTTTGCACTCCCTCGCATGGAGGAGTGTACATTGTTTCGGGATGTAAATTATTCATGGGGTATAAACATGGATGAAAACAAATACCTCTAAATCAGGGAGGTAATCATGCTCCACAACCAACAATCTCCCACTTGGAGACTAATCTCAACAACTCCATCGTTATTGTATATGATGGACTATGATCCTTCTTGGACTTGGAAAATTTCTCATCTTCATATTCATTCTTGAAGACCAATTGAAACTAAGAAGGAACTCAATTTGTCCCTGGTTACTCCCTTTGTTAACATGTCTACACGATTCTGGCCAGTGTGTATATTTTCTAACTTCAAATGTCCATCTTCCAAGATGGATCGTATGAAATCGTACTTCAGTTGTATATTCTTAGTATTATAATGGAAGGCTAAGTTCTTTGCAAGATCAATGCCACTCTCACTATCACAGTACAAGATCTTATTCTCTTGCTTCTTTCCCAATTCCTCCATAAAATTTTATAACCAAATCATCTCCTTACTAGCCTCTGTAACAACAACATACTATGCCTCTTTTGTTGAAAGTGAAACAATATTTTGAAGTTTCAAAATCTAACTTATCGATGTTCCATTTACAGTAAAAACATACCTTGGGGTGCTCCTCCTGCTATCTTTATCACCTACCATATCTGAATCAACATATCCCTATAGAACAATGTATGAACCTCCAAAAAATAATGCATGAGTAGCAGTACCTCTCAAATACCTGAGAATTCACTTTACTACCTCCCAATGTTCTTTACCTGGATTTTTCATATTCCTTATCACAACTCCCACTACATGCAATGTTTGGTCTTGTGAAAACCATCACATACATCAAGCTACCAAGTGTTGATGAATAAGGGACCTTGGACATGTATTATATCCCCTGCTATGTCTTGGGACAGATTTCCTTATTTAATTTGAAATGGTTGGCCAAAGCTGTACTAACTGGGTTTTCATTCTGCATTCTAAATCTCTCCAACACCTTCTCTATGTACTCACCCTGAGACAATGTCAATTTGTGATTTTTCCCATCTCTTGTTATTCTTATACCAAGGATTTTCTTTGCAACACCCAAATACTTCAACGCAAATGAATTAGCTAATTTCTTCTTGAGCAAATTTATATCCTACATATTAGGCCTTGCAATAATAATGTTTCCTACATACAATAGCAGGATAATATAGCTTCCATTTTCTAGCCTTTTAAAATACACACGGTGATTAGAATGACATATACTATAACCTTGTTCTGTCATAAACCTGTCAAACTTCAAACACCACTGCCTTGGTGCTTTCTTTAGGCCATAAAAGTTCTTCTTAAACCTGCATAAAAAATTTTTCTTCCATTTGACCTCATACCTCATGCGATTGTTGCATATAAATCACTTCCTCCAAACCCCATGAAGAAAAGTTGTTTTTACATCTAAGTGTTCAAGATGTAAATATTCTACTACCACAAGAATTAAAATAGTCCTAATTGAATTCATCCTAACAATAGGAGAAAATATTTCATTAAAATGTATACCTTTATTTTCCACAAACCCGTTTACAACAAGTCTAGTTGTGTACCACTTTTTTCCTCCATCTTCTTCCTTCAACTTGTAAACCCATTTATTCTGCAATGGTATTTTTCCTACAAGAAACTAAACCAAGTACCAAGTCCAATTATTTACCAAGGAATCCATTTCCTCTTTCATTCCTTTCTCCCACATCTTTTTAATTTCTACCTACATTGCATGTTCATAACTTCCGAGTTCACCAAAATCAGTCAACAATAAATAATACAATGAAGGAGAGTATTGTTCAGGGGGTCTACTTAACTTGGTAGATCTTCTAATAATACTTATAGGATTTTGAGGTATCTACTGCTCCTATTGTTGTACATTTTGATTTTTTGGTACCTTCGAAATTTATTTTTCAGTGATCTCATCAAGTACTGTGTATTCAAGTTTTTCTTTTTCATGTTTCTTTCCCTGCAACTGATCTTTGTACATGACCTTATCATTGAATATGTCATCTCTATTGCTAATGATTTTGTGATTTTCCTAATACCATAAGAGATAACCAAAATTATTAACACTATATCGAATAAAGGTACACTTCTTGGATTTTTCCTCAATCTTTGTTCTATTTTATTTATCAATATGGACAAATGCTTCACAACCGAAAGTATTCAAAAAATAATAGTCTACCTTTTTACCTGTCCATTCCTCCTCTATAATTCCACCATCCAAAGATCTTGAAGGTCCTCTGTTTATTAAGTACACAACAATATCTATGACATCTACCCAGAACTGTAAGGGAAACCCAACATCCAATCTCATACTCCTTGCATGCTCCATGATTGTCCCGTTCATTCTTTCTAACAAACCATTTTCTTGTGGTGTTCCTCAAACTTTTTTCTCTGTATAAATCCCATGGTATGAACATAAATAATCAAACTATGTGCTGCAATATTCACCTCCATTTTATGATTTGAGACACTTCAACCTTTTTCTTGTCTCATTCTCAACCAAATCTTTCCATTTATTAAAAGTATCAAAAATATCAGATTTTAGTCGAATGCAATAAACCGAAGTTTTTCTAGTTGCATCATCAATAAAATTATCATAATAACAATAGCCACCAAGATATTATACCTGAGATGTTCCACATACATCTATATGCACAATCTCTAACCTTTCACTCTTCTTTTATTTTCTAACTCTGAGAAATCTGACTCTCTTTTGTTTTCCATAAGCACAATGCTCATAGAAATCCAAATCAATTTGTTTAAAATCTGGACACAAATTTCTTTTGTGAAGTATCTTCATCTTCCATAACTGGTAGTTTTGGTCGTTAAATTTCTTGACCCTAAACTTTCCATCTTCCTCCATTTCTCCCACTCGAACCAGGAACCCTCTTTTCCTGTGATTTACCTTTTTCTCTGATACTAATTGTTAGAAAAATAGCATCGCGGAGAAATAAAATTAAACAAATGCAGAAATAAAACACAGAAGATACACTATACAATAGAAACACAGATATACATGGTTCACCTAGTGTGGGCTACTTCTACCAGAGAAATCACTAGGTCCTTCCTTTATTATTATCCAACAGATGAAGGTATACAACATACAACACACCCACTATAACTTTCTCTTATTTCTCTCACAGTCTCCTCAATCAGAATACAATATTCACAATGATACATAGTCACAATGCATTTCCATCATAAAAGAGGGTTTCCTTCTAGGGAAAAAAAACCCTAACATAACTTCTACCATCAGATCTGTGACCTTATAATGAATGGTCCAGACTTACAATGAAATTACAATATACATTTACAAGGAAATATTTCCTTGGGGGCTTCGCCCGTGAACCTCTCCTACTTGCATTACCTCTTCATAACATTTTGGTTCACCAGAATCAATAAATAATAAATAATACAATGAAGGAGAGTATCATTTATGGGGTCTACTTAACCTAATAGATATTCTAACAACACTTGTAGGAGTTTGAGGTACATGTTGATCATGTGTTGTTGTACATTTTTATTTTATGGTACCATTGGAATTTATTTTTCAGCGATCTCATCAAGCCCTGTGTATTCTGGTTTTTCTTTTCATGTTTCTTTCCCTGCAAATGATCTTTGTACATGACATTCTCATTGAATATGACATATCTACTCCCAATGATTTTGTTATTTTCATAATCCCATAAGCTATAACCAAAATCATTAACACCGTATCCAATAAAGGTACACTTCTTGGATTTTTCCTCAAGCTTTCTTCTATTTTATTTATCAATATGGACAAATGATTCACAACCGAAAGTATTCAAAAAATAATAGTTTACCTTTTACCTGTCCAAGCCTCCTCTGGAATTCCACCATCCAAAGATATTGAAGGTACTTTGTTTATTAAGTAAACAACAATATCTACAACATCTTCCCAGAAATGTACGGGAAAAATAACATGTAATCTTATACTCCTTGCAAGCACCATGATTGTCCTGTTCATCCTTTATGACACACCATTTTCTTGTGATGTTCTTGGAACTGTCTTGTCTCTACGAATCCGATGGTATGGAAATTAATCATCAAACTCCTTGCTGCAATATTCACCTCCATTGTCTGATCTGAGACACTTCAAACTTTTTCATGTCTCATTCTCAACAAAA
Organism: Picea engelmannii; assembly: GCA_009831015.1. Taxonomy (NCBI): domain Eukaryota; kingdom Viridiplantae; phylum Streptophyta; class Pinopsida; order Pinales; family Pinaceae; genus Picea; species Picea engelmannii. Next base: position 148,641 of record ML778775.1, on the reverse strand, counting down.
GATTTCCATTTCTTAAAAGTATCAAAAACATCATATTTTTATCGAATGAAATAAACCCAAGTTTTTCTAGTTGCGTCATCAATAAAAGTAACATAATAATGAGACCCACAAAGAGATGATACCTGAGCTGGTCCCCATACATATTCATGCACAAGCTCTAACTTTTCACTCTTCTTTTATTTTCTGACTCTGAGAAATATGACTCTCTTTTGCTTTCCATAAACACAATTCTCACAAAAATCCAAATCAATTTTTTAAAGAAACAAATTTCTTTTTTGAAATATCTGCATCTTCCATAACTGGTAGTTTTGTCCGTTAAATTTCTCGACCCCAAACATTCCATCTTCCACCATTTCTCCCACTTGAACCAGGAACCCTCTTTTCTGGTGAGTTACCTTTTGCTTTGATACTAGTTGTTAGAAAAACAGTATCGCAAAGCAATAAAATAAAACAAATGTGGAAATAAATCACAAAAGATACAGAATACAATAGAGACATAGATATACATGGTTCACCAAGTGTGGGCTACTTCCACCTGAGAAATCGCCAGGTATTTCCTTTATTATTATCCAACAAATGAAGGGATACAAACTATAACACACCTATTCTAACTTCCTCTTTTTTCTCTCATAGTCTCCTCACTCAAAATACAATATTCACAATGATACATAGTCTCAATACATTTCCCTCATAAAAGAGGGTTTCCTTCTACGGAAAAAAAACTCTAACACAACTTCTACTGCCATATATGTGAACTTATAATGAATGGTCCAGACATACAATAAAATTACAATATACATTTACAAGGCAATTTTTCCTTATGGGGCTTCACCCCCGAACCTCCGTCGGAGGCCCACTTTCCCCCGGACCTCATAGAGGGGGTAACCCCCTTCTGTACTCCCCTGCATGGATGAGTGTACATTGTTCAGGGGTGTAAATTCTTCATGGGGTATAACCATGACTGAACACAAATACCTCTGAATCATGAAGATAATCAGGATCCACAACCAATACATTGTTGGTGCTATCCTTCTTGTACTTTCAATTCAAGTGGAATTTCTACAAGCACGTGGACCACTTCTGATGGAAATCATTTTGTAACTTTCCTTGTGTTTGAATGAGTTGTAGAGGTCTATGAGGAACATAGATTATTGTTTCCTTCCCTAGAATTTAATTCTTCCATTGTCGACATGCATGCACAATGGAGTACATCTCTTTGTCATAGGTGGGGTATCTGCGAACAATATCAGATATATTTTCACTATGATAGGTTATTGTATTACCATGCTAATTTAGGGATGCATCGATAACATAATATAAAGAATTTGTCTCAATATGAAATGCTTGTTGTAGGTTTGGAAGAATAAGGACCAATGTTGAGAAGAGGCATGATTTCAAATCCTCAAATTATTTCTATTAGGGCGTAGGCCACACAAACATGACCTTCTCTTCACCCTTTTTCACTTGGCTTAGGGTCCAAGAAACATGAGAGAACCCCAGCAAAAACCAATGGTAGAACTTGGTGAGGCCTAAGAAGTTGCGGATCTTGGTCATTGTCTTCGAGGGTGACCAATCATGGATGAATTGGATCTTGGTTGGATCCACATGTACACCCTGTTCATCCATGGTGTATCATAAATATTGGATTATGTACATGTTGAAGGAACATTTCTCCAAATTGGCATATAACTTGTGTTGTCTCCAAATTGGAACATTTCTCCAAATTGGAAAAACCTCTCGGTTTGAGAAACCATATTTCTGGATTGCATCCTGAATATCAAAGAGATTGTGACCTTTGGGACTGTTGCCGGTACTTTAAAGAGATGATATCCCAAGGTACTAATGACACTACAGGGACTAGATTTATAAAAAACATGATGCTTCCACATATATGGTTGTACTAAAAAACACCACAAAATTCAAGGGGTGAAACATCACATGATACCTCATCTTTGGAGGGATTGATGTGGTAGTGAATACAACATTGTTGGTTGACGTGGATGTCTCGCCCTTGGATAAGCCAACCAATGGTGTATGGCTGAGGATGTGGCATCATTATCAGGTTCAACCTCTTGAAAACCTCTGCTGAGATTAGGTTTTTCATACTACCTCTATCAACAATTAAATGTAGTGGGGTGCCATTCACCCACACCTGTGAGTGGAAGAGGGGCTCCCCTTCTTTAGGATCCTCCAGTTCCTCTGGTGAGACTTTTGTGGTAGCAATGGTGACACTGGGTTCTGTGTCAATAATATTATTTCCCTTTTTCATTTTTGAATCAGAGTCTGAGTTAGCATTTGACCCTGGGGATTTCATCTTAGCTAGAAATTACTATTTGGAGTGACATTCATCAATATTGTTCCAAGGGATTTTTTGTAACTCACAACACTTTCCAATGTCCTTCTTTCACTTCACATTACCCTTATTTGTTGGTGGCTTGGGATGGTTATCCTGGGGATGAACATCATTTCTTTTTCCTTTGGTTTGAGAGTTAGCGCCACCCTTACCATACTTTGGTTGCGTATTTGTAGACCTGAACTCCCACTTGTTCTACTGCTTAAACTTTTTCTCGATTTTGGCAGCATATTTATAAGAAACTCCCAATGAAGAGATGTCTAGAAAATCCATTTTACTTTGGATGTACCTATATAGAGCCCCATGGTATTTTAGGATCAGATGCCACTCAGAGTATTTGATACCCAGCATGGTGCACAAGGTATGGAAGTATTTGTGAACTTTGACAACATTTGACCCCTCTCTTGGTGCAGTGTGGTCCATCTTTTGCAATGGTCATTGTAATTTCCAAGAGGGTAATATTGTTCCTTGAGGCCATAAACAAAATCAACCCAAGTGGGTCCTGGCCCAAAAATTGTAGACTCTTCCTTGACATGACATGATTCTCATAGTAATTCTCCTAGGAATCTATGACATGGGGAAGGGCCTTAATGACAGAAAAGATGAATTTTTCACTATTGGAAAATTTTTGGACAGAGAAATAAGCCTCTAGTAGACTTATCCATTTTTCCAAAGTGTCGAAGTCTATTTGGCCTTCAAATAAATGAATATCAATTTAACTTGTACCTTGAATGGTGTCACACCTCCAAAGTGACTATTGGTTAAAATTTCTTCCATTGTCATTGGCAGCTACAAAAGGATCTGGGTGAAATTATCCATCATATCATTCCTTTGTTGCGTGAGGGCTTCCTCGAGGAACGATTTGAAAGGATATCCTGGCCATTCGTCCCTCTTTTCTTCCTCCATGGGAGGTTTCTTGGGCATGTGAGAGTGGCTATCTTCAAGAGAAACAATCTCAAGACACAATTCTATATACCTGACCTCATCAAGGACATGCACTAAGAACGACAACGACCAGACTGCTCTGATACCACTGATCCAGATTATTTTGGGAATGATATGAAGGAAGAACTAAAACAAAAATATAGCAAGGAAATACAAAAAGATATGGAACAGAACAATAACATAATGAAACTCATATTCAATTAATGATTGTATTCTAATACAAAATATTGTGAAATGCAAAAGCACACAAGATCACTAGAATGGTGGTATTTTATATTTAAGAAGAGATGTGTTGGATACGCTCATTCACTAGATGATGATTTAATGAGGCTCCAAAGTCCTTTTTAACTTAAAGAATAATTGATAAAACCCTAAACATACAAAACCCTAACCTCGGGAGATGAAATTCCAAAAGGTTTGTGGGCCCCGATGGGGTTAGTTGATACGTCAACTTTCTGAGGGCATACATTTTGCATTCGACCTCTAGTTGGGGTGTTCAATACCTTGTCAGAAAGGTCTAGCTAAGGATTAAACATTTTTTTCGTCCTAGAACATGCCTTTAGTTATCATTTGGACTCTGTCATTCTCAGAAAACATTGTTTAAGGCCTCAAAATGAGCCTGAAAGTTTAGGACCCGAAAAAGTGTAGAAAAAATGCCAAAATGGAAAACTATGCTTTGAGCCCGTGGAATAAGTGGGTGGCCACCAATATGCACATGGATCACCAATTTTTTCTTCTTGGCCTTGATCCCTAAATAATTTAACACCTCCTCCTTTTCACATTTTATACTAATCTCTCTATGTAATGTCTCCTATAAAATCATCTCTAGGATAATAGACAATAGACTAAGGCCTGTCCTCCCCCAGCTTGTCTCCCCCAACAAGGAAGGTTTTATACAAAAAAGACAATTAGTGGACAATATAAAATTTTATTTTAAGAGGTCATCCATTCAAGCAGTTATAGAGGTGAAAATGAATGATCATCAAAATCGAGATGGAAAATGCGTTTAACATGGTTCACCAAATATTTCTCTTTGCAATCATGAGAATGATCAGTTTTGTAGAAGGATTCATTGATTAGATATTGACATGTATAATCAACCCATGGATAATGCCCCTTGTGAATGGTAGACCCACTTCCTTCATCAAATCCTATATATTCCAGGGTAAGGGATGTCCCTTTTCTTGATCCTATACATCCTTCTGGTTCAACAACTGATAATAATAATAGACATGGCACACATGTTCAAATCCATCCCAAGAATTAAATACTAAGAGGGGTCGGGAGGATAAACCATTCCCAGTTTGTTGATGACACCCTTCTTTTGGGTGGAGCCTCCATAATCATTACTTCTAGGTTAAAATTGGCTTTGGATGAATTTAATTTGGCCTAAGGATAATTAGTAAATAGTAACAAGAGTCAGTTGTATGTATTGAATTAAAATTTCAAGAAAATAACAACTATAGCAAGAATAATCCAATTCCCAATTTCCTTCACTTTTCATCCGTAGTGGCTTGGCAACCAATTCTTGACAAAATTAAGCTCAAAGTTCCAACTACTCCAATAGGGTAAAAAATGGTTCAACATTGTGAGCAAATTAATCCTAATCAAATATGTCTTGTCATCACTCTCAATTTTCCAATTTTTTGCACTACTTGCCCCAAGCTCCATCAAGCTAGTTACAACACAATCTCTGCGAAGATTCTTATGGAAAGGTGGGAAGTCAAATCCCAAATTATTCCACTTGGTGAATTGGAATATGGTACATTCCCTAAATGTGTGTGGAGGTATGGGTATAAAATATTTTCTTCTATCCAACATTTCCCATAGAGATAACTTTTGTGGTGCCTTTTCATTGATCATAATCACTAGTGGAAAAGAGTAATCCACCTGAAATATTTGTCTAGGGAGAGGTCAATTTGTTTGGATAGCTCACCTTCAAATCAAAATGGCTCTCAAATCTGGAGGCTTCTCAAAGCCTCCTTTCCTCTCCTATAGAATTAGTTGATGTGGATTTTAGAAAATGGTAAACTCATTCATATATGGGTTGACAACATTATGGGTAATCTCCCAATACAATGTGACCTCTCTTTTCTTCCTTCAATCCATTGATTGGTCAACCAAGGTATGTTATTCATATTTGACATCACCTTGTGGGATAGTCCTTTTGGTTGTTGGGTGGGTTGTTTCTTTGGGGATACCCCTTCCCCTCTATCTTGCCTCATCCCCACTCTCTCTCTTTGTCTCCATAGTTGTACTCCAAATATCCCTCTCTCAGAGATGCTAGGGGATGGGGAAATAATGAATACTCAGTAATGAAAGGGTATGAGTCTCTTCTCCTTCAATATCCTCTCCCTCCTAATAAAAAGTTGTGGAAGACAGTTTGGCATACTAATTGCCTTTCAAAAATCAACATATTTGGTTGGAATCTAGTGCATGGAAAACTTATAAAAAGGGAAAATATTTTAAAAAGAGGAATATATGTCCCATTTAGGTGTTTCTTATGCTCAAATTCACATGAATATTCAACTATCCTATTCTCATATTATGTCTTTCATGAGCTATGTGGAAGGTAGTCTTGTGAGGGTTACAACACATGATTAATTGGCCATCCACTCTAAGGCATATTTTTTGTAGATGGTTTTTTTATTATAGGGGATTCTTCTTTAACAAGCTGATTTTGAAGATAATTTGGGTATCGCTACTAAAATGTGTATGTTGGAAGATTTGGCTAGCCCACAATCAAACAATATTTTTAGGTGTCAAGCCTCTTCCACACATTGTATCAAGAAATGACATTCGACTCCTATCCAAACATCTAAAACCCATATACATAAATACTTCATCTCCTCAACTATTTTACTATTAGGAGTATTGTAGTATCAATCAATTCTCTCTTCAAATTGACAATGCAATGCATATAAAATAAAAATCACATTGGAAGCTTCAAGTGACCACAAAGGATTTTGGGTTAGCTCTAGATTGGATCATACAATTTTTTTTTTATGGTTCTCTGAAATGTAACTTGGGAGAGGCAAGAATGGTAGGGGTCATGTTTGGCCCATGATGAATAATTGAAATTGACTACTCCTAGAGTCTAGGGAATGTTGATTCATGGAAACATCAGACAAGTAGTTCCACATAGGCTTGGTGTCTAGCATGTGGAAGTCATCAAAATTATTCTACATTGATACTTTACTTTAACTAAAGTAAGTATTAAAGTAAAGTGATTGTATTAGTGAGTTGAGTTTTATTTAATGAAATGCTTTAATTAGAATTAGTGAATTAAACAATATCCATTGATCTCAAGTGAGGTGAGAAGTAATCTCAGTCATCAATCACTTTGTATATTAGGGTTGGGTTAGAAATAAATCTTATAAAATAAAGGCTAGGATAAATGGGAATATAATTTTACACATAGATAGTAAAGAAATAATTTTTCTAGTGTGGATTCATTCAAGAGTATAGAGTAAAAGAAGGAGTTTTTCTTACACATTGTATGAGTGAGTGAGATCTCATAGAGAGTGGGTGAAGAGTATTTCGTCCAAGTGTTGATGCAAAGAGAGTTGGATCATGAAGGACTATGATTCAAAGAGATATTGCATCGGTGGAGAAAGACTTCCATGTATAGATATAGTAAAATGAAGAGAGAGATCAATCATACAAAAAAAGGATGGGTCGTCACAAACAACATAGGTTTTTTGGCACAATTCACACATATAGCGCAGGTGTTGGCGTTATAGTCGTGAATATAGAATAGGACAATGTGTGTATTAGGGTAACAATCACGTTCTTCATACATGATCATACACCAAGTTACAGTAGAATATCATCGAATAGGGTGCATATTTACTTTGTCTCTTTTCTATTTGGGTCATTTTCCCAGTAAGGGAGCCCTTGTAAGATTTAAAGTTATTTGAATGATAATATTAGTTGATGGGAAGAATATATTTGTTTATTGTGCATGAGATTTGTGGTTTCCTTATTTATGCTTCCACTATAATGTTTAGTTGATAACTCAACTTTGATTTAATCCAATAAGTGATTTATTTGGAATTAATTGTTGGGTGTTGGGCTGAGGGAAATTTCAATATGGTACTAGAGTAGTTGATCTGAGATGGAGCCAATATGAAGTTGCAAAAAATAAATATCTATTGGATCATGAGTTTTACGGTGGGTGTTTAATGTAATAAGAAAAGATCCACTATTTTTTGCAGCATATCTATTAGACACATAAGATATCTTTGTAGATCTATAAAGAAGTAACAGAAATTGAGGGACACATTTCAAGAAAATATTTGTACTATAGTCAAATATGACAACCAATGACAACAAAAGTATTTTGTTATAGGTTGTGCATACCATGTGAAACAACATGGGTATCATCATAATAGTCATGCTATTAGTGCAAATATTGTGGGAAGAGGTTGTACAGGTCACTACAGGGACAGTTTCAGTAGAAGGTCATTAGATCAAATCTTTGAGATTTTAACTAGGTTATGATTTGAGGATAGGTTGGATGGGGTTTACAGCTAAAGTCCTTGGAAGGAGAGTATTATGTTGGTTTTGATGGACGATGGGATCTAGGAATTTTCTAGTACTCAGATCACTCTTGCAATAGATGTAGTAAAATTGGTCATCCATAATCAAAAGGATGTTAAATCTAGGTGCATAATTCTACACAAAGTGAAGGATCATTTTATTTATCATTTATCAAGAAAGAAAAATACCAAAGAAATGTGGGAGGATCTGAAGGGTTTATTTTAGAGTAAGAATGAGAACCACAAAATTGTGTTGAGAGAGAAGTTCAGAGACATAAAGATGACAAGATCAAACATAATGGCAAACTATCTCACCTAGATCTAATAGGTTCGAGATGAACTGGATGTAGTTGTGGAGACAATGAGTGATTTAGAATTGGTGAGGATGACATTAAAACGATTCACAAAGTAATGGACATTGTTCATCAAAGGGATCGTAGCATGTGACAACCTACCTATTTGGTCAAGGTTTTGGGATTTCTTCGTTCAAGTAGAACTTCAAGATGAAGAACTAAATGGAGTACAGAACAAGAATGATGATGAAAACCTTTCTCTTGATAGCTAGGAAAAGAAGGGAAAGTTCAAGAAGATTGCTAGTAGATAGTCTACCTCTCAAGACGACAAGAAGAAGGATGCGAGAAAATTCAAGTGCTTTGCATGTCACAAGTTTGGGAGCTATGTAGGGAATTTTTTGAAAAGAAGAAGGGTGGGAACAAAATGCAACTAGAGGTAGTTGCATCCGCAAATACTTAAATGGATGATTTTTTTAAGAAGTTTGAAAATATGGAGTTCTTAATTGTTTCCCAGACATCCTTAGGAACCATTTCAACTGTTGAATACATAGAATATGGTGGATCCACATGTCATATGATAGGAGCACCCGATTTTTTAGAGAACTTCATAGATTCAAACTCAAATGTGCATGTGGAACTTGGTATGGGCATTAAGCATGCAGTGAATGGATCTAGAAAAATGTCATTCCAGAAAGCGTTAGGAGGTGTGTTGAGAGTGATGAATGTGCTATGGGTGCCAGAACTTAGTAGGAGTGTGTTCTCAGTCTCAAGAATTGAGAAGAAGGGTTTTGACATATTGTTCCAAGATGTATTGGCATTGATCAATCCTAGAGGATATAGATGTTACACAACAAATTTTATAGGATTTAGAGAGAGAAACTTGTATAGGATAAAGGGACATCCTATGCGAGAAGTGTAAAGTAGTAGCAAAGTGACACAGAACAAGGAGCAAGTCACTCTGAAGGTTGAGTAGCTTAGAGGGAGTCATCCTTCAAGTTCAAGAGGGAAGGAGTAGCTTTCCAAGTCTGTCAAGGAGGTTTGATGGTACTACATGACCATATAAGATTCTCAGGAGGAGGAGGCTTCTAGCATCATAATAAGAGGGAAGTGTTTGAAGGGGTCCGAGTGAGATGGAAGGGACATATTTTTTCCATAGGGAGTAGCCAATCAATTGGATTGGAGAGCATTCATCGAAGTGAAACTAGTAGAAAATACAAAGACACATCCACATAGGCTTACCTTATTCTCTAAGAGGGTGTGATGATGCATGGTAGCATTAGACAGTCACTTCCACATAGGCTTGGTGTTTACCATGCCAAATTCATCCAAAGTCGTCTACCTTGATACTTTAATTTAACTAAAATAACTATTAAAGTAAAGTGATTTTATTAGTGTTTTGATTTTTATTTAAGGAAATGCTTTGATTAGAATTAGTGAATTAAATAATAACTATTGATCTCAGGTGAGGTGAGAAGTAATCTTCGCCATTAATCACTTTAGATCTTATAAAAGAATGTGTAGGGTAAAGGAGAAGATATGTTTAGACAGACATAGAAAAGAATGATTTTTTCTATTGCGGATCATTCGAGAGTGTAGAAGAAAACAAGTACATTTTCTTACACATTAAATGAGTGAGTGATATCTCATTGAGAGTGGGTGAATAGTATTTCATCCAATTGTTTATGGAGAGATATTTGGATCATGGAGGACTATTATTCAAAGAGATTTTGGATAGCTGGAGAAGGAATTACACACACACCCACACATGTATATAACTAGGCCAAAGGAAGTGAGAGAGCAATCGTACAACACAAGGATGGGTCACCATGGGTAGTGCAGATTTTTTGGTACATGTCACACATATATCATGTGTTTTTGTGTTACAATGATGAAAATAGTGTAGGACAACATGGGTATTTGGGTAACAATTACATTATTTCTGTATAGGATCGTACAATAGGTTACAACAATAGATCAATTAGTCGGGTTCATATGTAATTTGTCTCTTTTCCATTTGGTCCATTTTCCCAGTAAGGGATCCCTTGTAAGATTCAAAGTTATTTAAATGATAATCTTAGTTGATGAGAAACATATCTTTATGTATTGCTCATGAGATTTTTGGTTTTTGTATTTATGCTTCAACTATGATGTTTAGTTGACTATAGGGTGATTTTTTGGGGAAACTTTCAATAGGTCAGTCAACAAAACTCAAGATTAGGATTATTCCCTTCTCCAATGGCTTGTAATAGCCAAGTATCATAAGATTTTCCTCATATCCATCCTGAGTGATTCAAAAAACACAATAAATCACTTGAGAAAAGGAACTCTTCCTCGCGATGCAAGATTTAGATCCATCTTCCATATAATCTATAAAGAGCTAAAGGCCTTCCAGAAGACATAATTCTTACACATCCTCATAATTAACAATATCCATGTAGATAGACAAGCCAACCTAGAAATATCTAGAATCTTGGGGGTTGTTTGTTTTAATGGTATCTTCAAATACTAACAAATCCCATGATGATCTATCCTTTTCTTATGAGCCATAGGTTTTCAAATTTTCATGGTATTCATCATAATTGGGGGACACATGCTCTTCTCATCATTGATATCCTTATCCGTAAGTTCCTCTCACCCACTAGTATACTACACTTGACCATCACCAACTATTGTCTCTTCATATTGAAAGCCATGATCCAACAATGCCAGACCACTCATCCTCTTTAGAATGTATTCTTTGTCCATCAGAATTAGGTTGCGTATCTTCAGGATAAAACAACAGATAGGGTGATAGTCAAGTTCTCTACGGAAGTGCCATACTTGGCATCATCTCCAATCCCTCCACCTCCTCTGCTAGATTTTAAATCACCAGTATTAGATCCTCTCACAATGGCTCAGATATGAAGGATTATTTCTAATTTCCCCGAAACTATGTACAATTTTTTACTATATAGACTAGGGGTGTTTATCAGTAAGTACTCTATAAGTAACTTTGGAATTAGATATTTGATGGGTTAGACATATTTTATGACAACGCATGGTTTTTTTTATTGCTCAATGCCCTTCTATGACCTACTTCTAGAATCTACAAAATCGTTGTACTCTTGCTTCACTTTTAGTGCAACCTTTTTTTTAATATAATCAAATTCTCCCATTTTCCATCAAAAAACAAATCTTGAGATTTTAATAATCCTATAAACTTTCATATATATTGATAATGAAAAATTCTTTTAAGAATAATAGAAATTATCAATTACATCTAATTTATATCTTTCAAATATTTTCTATGTTTTTATAATTGCATGTCTTTTTAGTAATATATATCTTTTGATCATTGCATAAATGTTCTACAATCATAAATACCATTAAATACAATATTTCAAAACATTTACTCAAATTATATAATATTAAGGTACAATTCCATAATTAAGTTTATTATTATTATATTTTTTATATGTACCATGACACTTATACAAAAATATTTCAACATGATAAAAATGAACCAATGCTTAACATGTATCTATTGAAATTGTAAAATTTGAGTTGTAAATCAATGCATATATAACATTGTTGATCAATTGAATCTTTTATACGGTGTTTAAATCTATTGAAATTATGGAACACAACCAAAAATAAAATAAATCAATAAATTTATTTATTTTTATTAACCATATAAACCACTTTTACATTTAGAAAATATTAACATACAAAGTATTAATTGCATTATTTAACATAGTTTGTTTTTTATAATAAATCACACATCATTGATGTCATTCAAGTGTCTTAAATATGGAAATAATTGATCTGACAAGTATGTGGCATTCAAATTGTCACAATTATAATAATTTATAATTATATCACTTCAGCATTCCAAATATATTTTTCTTTCTAATTGTTTAAAATGGCTATGTTATTAGCATCATAACTAGCATTAATGATCTCATAAATTTTATTTAAAAGTTTGAGATATACATGTGGATTTCCAACACCAACATAATAAATTGTTTAGAATGGCTATGTTATTAGCATCATAACTAGCATTAATGATCTCATAAATTTTATTTAAAAGTTTGAGATATACATGTGGATTTCCAACACCAACATAACTCTTTCTAAGTATTATGGTGCAATCATTTTATGTTAAAATGAATTTCATTTCTCCTTTTTCAATATTGTTCTCCCCAATAAAAATGGCAAACTCATTCATATTATGGAAAACTAATTCATATTTTTTTATGTAGCATGGATTTACATAGACCAACATGAAAAATACTAAGCATTAATCAAATAATTCTCCCATCCTTGGGGCCTATAAATTAAAGCTTTGTACTTGTAGGTCAATATCCATATTTCTTGGTAATTCCATTTTGTGATGATAGGTTTGTACTTGTACCTATAGAGATTTCTTGGTAATGGCATTTTGTAATGATGTTTTATGCTTTTCATGTAACAAGGTTTCATTTATATAAAATATAATTTATTCAATATATATCTTGTTTTTGCAAGTAAATATATACAACTCAATGGTTAGTATTTTTATTTGTATTATACAATTTGTTTTTATGTAAATCTTAATATAAATAGAGTATGAAAATTTGTTGAAAAATAATTTTTTTTGTCAATAAACAATTTCTTAAACAGATGCACTTGTGATCATCATTCTTATATACAAAAAAAAAAAATTGTTGAAATTAAGTTATCTCTATTTATATAGATTTATCTATAATTGAAATAGTTAGCATTTATATTACATGAAATTTATGAATTCATTATAGAATTAGTTAAGGGATCTCTCTTTCTCTCTCTCTATATATAATTGATAGTTTTGGCTCTTAAATTTCTCGAACCTAAATTTCTTAAACCACTGAGTAATCATAGGTGAGGCTTCTCCTAAAAGAAGAATATCATATACAAGCTATGAGTGGTTTATTTTTTTAGTAAATCATATAATAATAATCCATTTAAAGTTACTAGATATCCTCTAAGTCTTCAACTTAATGATTCTTTCATAATTATGTAAAGAATTAGTGATACGAGACAACCTTGACATAGACCTCTTTTTTATCTAGAAAAAAGAACGGATCTGCCATTTACCAAAGGGGCTATCTAAAGGATTCCCATGCAATATTTTATCCATTGAATAATGGGATCTACAAATACAAACTACAAACATATGTAAAAAATAAAATAAAAATTGAGTAATAGAATCAATCAAAGGCATTCTCCATATCCACTTTAATAATCACTATTTTTCCATATTTGACCTACTAGGAACTAACAACCTCCTATGCCAACAAAATATTGTCTATTATTTACCTCTTTTGAATAAAACCTCACTGGTTGGTTGTTTAAGATAAAAGATAGTATAATATTTTTAGGAAATTTACTAATTTGTTTTTTAAAATATTAGATGGATAATTTCCAAAAAAGTTAGAACTAAACCTTACAAAAATATAAATGAAGAGTTCATGGTAAGTACAAGTTTGGGTTTCCTTCTAAACCAATTATTCATTGATTGGATATCATGTTTGGCAATGCCAAAGTAGGCATAGAAGAAATGAATAGAAACACCATATAACCTTGGATATGTGTTCATCCCAAACCCCCGAGTTGCTTCAATTACTTTTACTTCTGTCATTTCTTTCCTTGGCTCATGGGTTGTCCTATTTAGAGACCAAGCAAGGGATCCCTTGAGAAAAGTTGCAACTTTATCTGGATGTGCCTTATCTTCTTCCATATAATTCATTTTAAAAATAATATGTTTCTTCTTTGATGGAATTAAATTTAATAACTCTTTTTCGATTTTCTAGAATTATTTCTTTAACATTATTTTTTTAATATTCTTTCCTTTCATTACCTATCGAACTCAAGGTATTCTTGTTCTCTTATTGTAGACATAAAATTCTTCAATTCAGTCTCAAATTATCTTCTACTTTCTTTGCTCGGAGAAGTTTTCCATTTCCTTCTAATATTTCGTGTTAATGTAGATCTTCAACGTAAGTGTACGTTGACGATGAACGTAAGTAAATAAATGGTGACTTTGCCCATCAGAGTAAATGTCTTATCGACGGCCTTTCTTTATTTCAAATCATGAAAGGTCCCTCTTTTTAAAACAGTATAAATCGTTTGAATTTGGTTGTTGGAGTTTAAAAGAGTTATATCGTTTGTATTTGGTTATAGGAGTACGGAGTTAAATATTGAATTAAAACTTGCAGATATGGTCTAGGGCCTTTTTAAAGACGAGAACCAAGGAAAAAGACATGGCTCCGCTGTGAAGCTCTGTTATCGGGTTATCAAAATTAACGTAATTGGTATTTAATTTTCTCGGGTTATCAAAATACGCAATTGGTATTTAATTTTCTCGGGTTATAAAAATTTACGTAATTAACTAAAGTTCAAAAAATTAATGGGCTGAATGTATAGTTGTTTTTCCTTGCTTTAGAAATAAATGAAGAAATGTAATAGCTAGCAGATTTTGAGGTTTCCTTATAATTGATAGAATGTAGGGAGATGAAATGTAATAGCTAGCAGAGCAAATGTTGAGGTTTACGTATAATTGATAGATTGTAGGGAGATGAGCCATATGGTATGTGTTCATTTCAGATACTATATATGGTTAATTTCAGATATCATATATGGTCGTTTCCGAGGGTTGTTCCTTAGAAAGAAAAAAGAAGTATGTGTTCATTTCAAATATGGTTTTTTAGGGGATCCATTTATCTCTAGAAAGCCTAAATAGACATGTATATTTCCCTGTTAAATATATGAAATGAGAACCACCTCTTTCTGCATAAGTTGCATTTGTTGTGTGCATTCAAAGCATATAGTTCCATTTTTTTTTGCATCCAATTTATGTTTTGGTATCAAAGCTTGCCATGAGAGGTTGTGAGTACGAGGTTTTCTGATACCAATAATTGATAGAGTTTATTAGATAAGTGGCAGCAACAACACTCACTTAAATAGGTATATGTCCAATTCAGATCCATTTTTCAAGGGATCTTTTGATCTCTAGAAATCCTATATATATGAATGTGTATTTCCATGTTCCATATATGAAATAGAGACTCAGCTCTTTCTCCATACAATTTCATTTGTGGGCTGTTTAATTTTTATTTTGGTATTAGGGCTTTGTGTGAGAGGCTATGAGGAAGATATGTTCTATGAGAAGAGTACACAATAGTAGAGGCCATGAGGAAGAGTACACAATAGTCATGAGAGTGATATAAACTGTCATGGAGTGTTAGAGTCATTGGTTAATGTGAGGAACTCCATGATGTCTTGAGGATATCCTATTATCAGAGGGAGTCGCTTGATGATGTCTAGAGGATCTCCTACTATCACAGGGAGCCACTAAGAAGAGGAAAAATTATTGTGCACTCACTCTATTGAATGGTGTGTTTGTAAGAGCATGGTTAAAATAGTTGTATGCTAGTAAAACATCTATTGCAGTAAATTCCTTTTATTTATTTTGCTTCTTAGTCATGTCAAATCTAAACCATTCATATCTAAATGGAGAAAATAACCTAGATGAATTGAATTATATAAATTACAAGTTTAAGATATAAAATTTATTGGAAGGATACAATGCATAGAAAATTGTGAGTGTATTTGAAGCTAGACAAGTTGTATAGTATCCATGTTGGCTAAGCGAGTCAGCTATAAGTCCCTCACTTACGGATCAGATTATATAATGCATTGTTCCCCCTTCCCTAATGTTTCCAATGACCTCACAAACATTAGCATAGCAAGAGGAGATGGGCAAGGTAATGCATCAACTCTCCTCCCCTAACACTACCAAAACTATTCTATTCATTTAGGTTATTAGTAGTATTGGTAGGCATGAGGGTCTTGTTCGAGGGGGGAAGCGGGGGAATCCATTGTATCACCCCTCCTCTCTTTCCACACTATTATGAATGCACAACCAGGTGGGAAGAGGGGAGGTGGAATGCAACATATTTCCCTCCACCTCGTTCCTAACTCCACTAACAAAATTTCATATCAACATGGAAGCATGGAAGGGGTGATGTGACAAATCACTCCCCACCCCCTCCTCTAACTCCCTCAATAAAAAAATTGTGAGTTTTTTTCCTCCTAGTTGGGAGTGCACATGAAAACATCAATGCCATGTTTAAAAGCATTTCAAATAAAATTAAGAAAAAAGTTATTCAAATTTCAATTGAGATGATGGATACTTATTGCATAATGGAATCAAAGAAAACTTCATATCTTATTTGGTTGATGAATTTGTAGGCTTCAAAGAATATATTAAGGATTGTCATGTGTTCGGTAAAGAATCTTTGATCACATTGGGGGAATCTCAATATTTTCTTTTTCAAGTTGTGGATGTCTTTCCTAACATGAACTATAAGATTAATGTTTGAAACATAGAGTGGTCATTTCTCATTAGGTTATGGATGCACTCAAAAGTGGAAATTTTTTTAATTTGATCACCAAATAATATCTCTATCAAAATTAAAAATTTTGATAATATACTACATGAGGATTACCAAAAGCCAAAAATTTGATAATTTACTAAACGAAGAAACCAAAGAACTCCATGATAGCATATCAATGTGCATCAATTGCACCATGGAAGAATAATTTCTAGGATGACACAAAGAACAATTATAGTTCACCTACCATGGATCTTGAAGGATATAATAGAAATAAGATAAAATAAATCTTTAAATTGAACCTAAAAGTAATTAACTGAAACAATCCTTCAAATATCAACACTAATCTTAAACAAGGGAACATGAGATTTTTAACCTCGATGATTGAAAAGGAACTAATTATACGATATGGAAAGTAATGGATACAACTAGAATACAATTAGAGTTTCATGGAAGTTAGATTATTAGAACAATAGGTGTCAACTTGTGGATTCCTAGACACCATAAGGAACATGTGCATGTTTCTAAAAAAATTAAATAAAAATAATGTGAACATGTTCCTAAAGCACGAACACATTATTAGTAACATGAACGCTCCTTGATTCATTTTAGTATGAAACATCTCTTTATCCCCCCTCTCTCTCTTCCCCCTATGCCCCCCCTCAATCTCTCTCTCTATTCCCCCCTCTCCCTACCTCCATCTATTCTCCTCTCTCTCTCCAACCACTCTCTCCCTCTTTCTCACTCTTTGTCTCCCACCCTCTCTCTCCCTCTTCCTCTCTCTTTTCCCCATCCTCCCCTCATTTTTTGTCTCTTTATTCCCCTCTCTCTCTACTTCATTGTTCCCCCTCCTCTCTCTCTCTCTCCAACCACTCTCTCCCTCTTTCTCACTCTTTGTCTCCCACCCTCTCTCTCCCTCTTCCTCTCTCTTTTCCCCATCCTCCCCTCATTTTTTGTCTCTTTATTCCCCTCTCTCTCTACTTCATTGTTCCCCCTCC
>ML778775.1:112829-128610 GCA_009831015.1 Picea engelmannii | reverse complement strand
ATATATATATATATATATATATATATATATATATATATATATATATATATATATATATATATATATATATATATTCTAAAAATGTATTTTTAGGAATATTAATTTTTGAATGATTCTTTTTTGTTGTTGTATGTTTTTTCTATTGCAAGTCTAAAAGGTCTCATGGACCATTTCTCTAGAAATGATGTCTCTCGTTTAAATATAACCTAGTTCTTAGAATCATTCAATTGATTTCTATATTGTAAGTGGAAAGTACGTCTATACATTTGTTCCACTATATCCCTCATAGTTTTGTAAACATTTTTCCCCATTTGATTAATTTCCAACACCACTCCAGATGAGATAAGGACCAATTCATCATCATTTACATCTACTATATTAATTAATTTTGTTTTGTTATGATGACATTATCTTCCCTCGTTGTCGGTGTTTGTAGAATATTAAACATATGTGAATTAATATATTGTTTGAAACATGTCATCTAATATTCCTAAGTATATTATTAATGAAAATTAAAAAAAAAAAAATCATATTGAATAGTATTTTTTCATTCACCTAGTTCATCCCTCTACAATTTTCCATCAAGATTTTATGCTCTTATGCACTTAGATAAGAAATAATATTATCGAGCTTCTTCATTTTGTGGCCCTACATGATACACACTTACATATAGTTCAACCATATTAATTTTGTATAGAATTTACAAAGAACCTTCCTTTTTTATATTTACGAATGTGCCATCATTGTGTTGGCCATAATGTTTCTTATTTGAACTCTTCTCACTCATATTTTTATCAATATACAACCTGTACCATTCAATACATAAAATATTAAATGTATTTTATAAATAAATCACATAATTTACAGCGGAAAAAAAATCATTGTAACTGGTGTGCTTTTTATATACAAAGAACTAGTACATTTATTACATAAAAGACATTGGTGCGTTCAATACAACAAAATTCATTGAATAGTTTAATTTATTTTTTTAAATATTGTGAATTATAACAGTGTGATATATATATATATATATATATATATATATATATCACAACGATTAGAGTAGAAAACAAAAACATAACAAAAAAATTAAACAATCATAAAAACCAATAGAAAAACTACACACTGAAGAGAAATGTTTGTTTTTTTAAATTAAAAAATTATATGACA
The DNA here is from genome assembly GCA_009831015.1 of Picea engelmannii. Taxonomy (NCBI): domain Eukaryota; kingdom Viridiplantae; phylum Streptophyta; class Pinopsida; order Pinales; family Pinaceae; genus Picea; species Picea engelmannii. The sequence goes on along the minus strand of ML778775.1, from coordinate 127,440 downwards.
ATATTTTATGTGTTGTTTAGATGAAAAAACACCGGTGATGTTTTTTTTTATGCACCGTATTTTTTAAATTTAAAAAAAGAAATATGGATTTATTCGTTCTCATACATAAACGCACTAGTGCATTTCTGTCGAAATGACGCATCGGAAAATCGAAAAACTATTTTTAAAAAAACATCAAATCAGAAATCGTTTAATTTTATTTTTTCTAAAGTGAGAGGGTTCACTGCGTTTGGGATCCAATGCAATAAATAGTTGTTTTGCATCACATTCCAAACACTTATATATAGAAAAAAAATCCCATTAGATCTTAAATACCTAAAAAAAAAGCCATAATTTTAAAGTGATAGAGGGAGTTATACCCTGGTGAAATTATTCATTCACGTATACAAAAAAAATCAAGGGTTTCATGGAAGTATGATTTTTTTTTTTTTGAATGTAGTGTTTTGAGTGAATCACCATACTCTTCAAATACTAATTTTTTGAATATTTATACTATTCCAAAGTATTCTTCTGCTCCACAGTGCTCCCCAATATGTCTCTCTCCCAAATTTGTCTCATGTGAATTTTGGAAAAATAATGAAAATATTGAATACCTTCTTAATATTAAAAACAATTATGAAAAAGGTTTAGAGTGAATCACCATACCCTTCAAATTCTCATATTCAGAATAATACAGTGGTTCCAAAGTATTCTTCTCCTCCATTGCGTTCCTCCGTATGTCTCTCTTGCAAGTCTCTCCCCTACAATTTTTTTTTAAATAATGAAATAGTGAATATTTTTTTCGTATTTAAATAACTTTATAAAATTTGATTCTCTTTCTTTTTTTAATTGTTTTAAAAAAATGCCTTTTTTTTAACTTTTTCGGCAAGACGATGCATTTATGTAAGATGCACCGTTGCAACCATATTACAATATGAACTAGTGTGTCTACATTAATTAACGCATCGACAACATATAATTATTTTTTATTAACAAAATCTCGAAACACGGTGTGGTTAATTTTTCAATGCATCGATGCTTATTATTAATATGCACATTGGTGCATTTGTTGTTTATAAGTGCACTGAGATGATTTTAAAGTTATTTGAAATTTATTCGCATATAAATAGTATATTCATCTCAAATTATCTTTTAGGATGAATTCACACGACTCGAAATACTTCAGTATGCATTTTACGTTTTATGTCACTTTATTCTTAAAAAATGGTTTCAAAACTATATTCGAATTCGGATTGTGGTATGGTCATCAGAATTTATTTTAGATATGTACAGGAAAATTTATTGTTGATTTTGTTGAAATGTAGGGAGAAAATCTTATTTTCTGATCAAATGGCCAATTCTTCAAATTTCATCCAATTCCATATTGCTCAAAGTCCATCGTGAAGTTATCCCTTTCCATCTCTAGTAAGTTTAACTTCTTTTATTTAGGTTTCAATTATCTCTTTGAATTTTTTTTTATCGATGTCAATATGAATAAAAATGTATGCAATTTCTAGGATCCTGATTTAGAATTGAGTTCAGAGGTAGAAAATATTCTAGTACCGATTCAAAAACATCAGAAGGTATTATCACCAGCAACATATCGTAAATAGTTGGTAGATGAAAATGAAGAACCTCTTTACCCTACCAATTTTCACATTCCATCTTCCAGCTGCAATCATGGGTCTACGATGGTAATAATTGTTTGGTATAATGTAATTTGAACAAAGAATTATTGCATTGTGCTTACTAATATCATTGATGTACTAATGTTCAATATTTTTGAAATTAGGATTCTTTTGATGATGAGAGACTTACTCACCATATTCCGTTGCACCCCATAAAAATGTCAACCCGAGAGAAGGCTACAATGAGAGAAAAAATCAGAGAGAAAGTGTACCAAGAATGGTTGAATAAACCACCTATTCAATTCCCACTATGTCCCGATTCTCCAATTAGGAATGACTACAACAATAATAGTTCTTCATAAGTTGGCAATGGAGACAATCAAAAAGAGATTGGTATGGATGATTACTTACAGGATATGACTGCCATGGAAACAATGTTGTTAGATGCATTCCATAACGATGAGCTAGGGGATGATTCTCATACCAGTGATACCATTTTTGAAAGCTTAAAATTTTCTTCCACCATCCCTCTCTTTGGACCTAGTTCCCAGTCAAACACGTGTTTCTTGACAATATTGAGGTAATTGACTGGCAAGTGCCTTATATTAATTTCGAGAAAGCTTGTCACAAAATAAACATCATAATTTTTTTTTTTTATAAACATTAAATGACCTTGTACATTTATATTCCCCACTAATTACAATATATTGAAGTATAAGGTTCTTCCTAGTGATAATGTTTTTCCCGTTAGCTGTGAAAAGGTAAAGCAGTTGTTGAAAATGTTGGGTGTTGTTTATATATCATATCATGCATGTCCAAATGATTGTATTCTATATAGGGGAAAATACATAGAGAAATAAATATGTCTGAAATGTGTGCATGATAGGTACCATATAAATCAAATAAAAATGGTAAATCACATGGTCCTCATAAGATATTGAGGAACATGCCTATAATCCCAAGGACTCAAAGGATCTTTCATTGTAAATAATTATTTATGTTACAGTGATGGCATGCCTTGCATAGAAGTGAGTCGGGAGTTATGTGAATCCCAAAATATTCAATAGCCATGAAGCATATAGAGAATACATGACCATAAAAATTTAAGGATGAGGTGCGAAGTCTACAACTGAGCATAGCAATGGATGGCATGAACCCAGATTCCCTCCAAAACACCAACTATTATGTTTGGCTTGTAGTAGTGATCAATAAAAATATACCCCCATGGTTTTTTGTGAAGAATGAACATCTTATGTTGGATCTTATAGTCCCTTGTACAAGATAAATGAAGAATATGGATGTCTACCTACAACCATTGGTAGATGAATTGAAGGAATTAAGAGAAGGGATGTACATGTATACGATGTATCAAGACCCATGCAAAATAGATAAGTTTTACATTGTATGTGTAACATCCCCATCTATACAACTCCTACGATGTACAACCAGTAAAAGCACCCTTATTTTTTTTTTTTTTGTGTGTGTAGAAAGGTAATAATGACGTTATACTCAACATCGCAACACGACGATGGCACAACGCATGCAAATCATGCAACAACAACATAATGGCCTAACATAAAAGCACATCAAGCACCTGGAGGCAATGTAAGACATTCAACCGATGAAAAAAAAGAATGACTATCGACCCATCCTACCTTGCAATGGTTAGAACCTCCAGAACACATAAGCAATGCTCAAGCCCAAGTTCCCATCAATTTTGACCATTTAAGATCTCAGGGTTGGCAACTATTCTGAGGAACAAGGAGGTGTATACATCCCGCCCAACACAAGCAGACCAAGCCTACTAAGCTAAGGACAATCATCCTAACAACCCAAAATTAATTACATGAGTCACTAGAACCCTTACAGTGAGAAAAACCAATCACATTGAACGTTTACAAAACCACGTACAACATTAATTAATATTAAACAAAAACCATTAATCAAGGCTAAATGGTCGTTATCTATGACTTAAATTGGCATTAATTACAAATCAATTAACCAGTCAAAATTTCATCAGTCAACGAGTTACCCACCAAACATAACATGAATTACGACTCAAATTTAGTGAGTCTGGTTTACCAATTAGGCGATATATATAAATCCAACTAACCATAAACTTGAATAACAACATTAACATTATTAAAGTGGAATGCTACCTATATCACTTATGAACAGTTAAACCTCAACATTAGTCTAGATATAATGACTGAACTAACCACACTAGCTAGTTATTATCATTGAGGAGGAAACTACCAACCAATAACATTGTTGTAGCAAATCAACAAGGTAATTACATATATGCTACATAATAATTTATTACAACAGTTAACCAGACATTTAACATAATGATTAACATAATCAATTAATTGAGCAATAACAGGGTAGTTTGCATGACTATTTTCATAACAAGTATTATAGCACTAACAAGGCAATTATCATGTTAATTAACATAACAATTAATATAACAGTAGAGAGGCAATTTATATGACGGTTAACATAATGATTAACAGTGCAAAAACAAGGCAATTTACATAATTGTTAACGATTTAACTCACTGCGGCATTTAATCAATAAATATGAATCTTTTGACCATTCACAGTGTTGTAGCAATTATTCTGGAATTTAGTAAGGCAATTAATATAGCATTTAACATTGCAATGAACAATCCAATTAACTGTAGCAATGGTTCTGGTAAATTCATGGTCATTCCAGCAAGCTCAGTCGACATTCTAAAGGAAAAACCATGGGTAATTACAACAAGCTCTGGAAACATTCTAAAGGAAAAATCATGGGTAATTACAGCAAGCTCCGACAACATTCTAAAGTCAAAATCATGGGTATTTAAACAAAAATCAAAGTCAACTTTTAAAGGCAATAATCATGGGCATTAAACAATGGTCTCACACAGGTTTTGAATGGAAAAACGTGAGTATTTAAACAACGATCTCATACATGTTTTGAATGGTAAAATCATGAGCATTAAACAATGCTCTCAGACATGTCTTGAATGGTAAAATTGTGAGCATTAAAAAATGGTCTCAGACATGTTTTGAATGGCAAAACATGAGCATTTAAACAATGATCTCAGACATGTTTTGAATGGTAAAATTGTGAGCTTTAAACAATGGTCTCAGACATGTTTTGAATGGTAAAATTGTGAGCATTAAACAATGGTCTCAAACATGTTTTGAATGGAAAAACGTGAGAATTTAAACAATGATCTCAGACATGTTTTGAATGGTAAAATCGTGAGCATTAAACAATGGTCTCAGTCACATTTTGAATGGAAATTCGTGAGCATTTAACCACAATATTATCCATGTTTTGAATGGAAAAATTGTGGGTAATTAATTATCTATCACAGTGTAACACCCTATTTCCCCCAGTTTGTAAAAGTAACTAGACTAGACAAGAACTGTGGCAAACTCATAAATGTGAATATGTGATGTAAATGGACCTTGTGGAAAAGGTCAATAAATGTGAATAACATTATGAATTTATATTGCAGGACTGCTGAGAGGGGATGTGCAGAAAAAGAGACCACGATGGCAGTGGAAGGCACCTGGAAAGGTGGTGTTAACTTCCACCGAGGATTAATACCGTATTTGGACTCCACTGGCCCGAATGGGAGGTGAACCTCCCATTCGTAGAGCCGTCGGGCCTAATCAGCGAGAGGGTAATCGCGCCACACGCAACCTTGCAAGAGGATATGGAGTGGGGTAGAAGCGATTGGGATAGGGGGGGCATGGGGGGAGAAATCTAGAAATACGTAGAGTGAGTGATAGCAGAGAGAAAGGAGAGTAACCTTCGCTCCTGGTCACTGGCAGACAGAGATGCAGTCTCACAGCATCGTGGTCTCAGCTCGGGGGTGGGTAGTGGTAAATCCGCTGGGAGTCGCTAAGCCTATGGTTGGGTGGAAACGAGCACCACTCTCAGCAGTTGCATAACCCCTGGTGTTATTGCTAATAAGTGTTTTGAATTTGGCATCTTGAAATATATGTATATGTTCATTCTGATGATTATGCCCATAATCTGTGAAACTGTGAATGATTTTATTATAAGAATGTCTGGATGGTATTTTGAGCAGTACTAGTAGTTGTATATTTGTACGAAAGGACTATGTATGTCTTATGTCCTCATGAATTGTTATTTACATGCGTACTGGTCTAACTCAAACTTCACATCTGGTTCTCGGGAGGATGACATCCTTACCTACCTTGGGTAGTATCTTGATTGAATCTCCCCATAGAGATACCCTTCTTGAAAAGTCCATCAAGAACCTGGAAGGAGGACATGAGGGCGCAAGGCCCTAAGAAATTCCTGATAGTAACGAATCGATGGACGAGATTTCATCAAGAAATCTGAGGTCACTCATGACTGTTAGATTTGGTAAGAGGAAGCTGGAAAGTTAAGTTCCTTAATCCTGATAGGTATTAATTAACGGACGAGGATCCATCGAGAAATCTATGGTCACACATGACCATTAGATTATTAGGAGAAAGTAGGGCATTAAATGAATTACCACTTTGTTTTCCTGTATCTTCGTGGGTAGCGAAGAGTTTAGGACCATGGATCCACAAAGTCCATGAGAGTATCTGGGCCATGGATCTTTCCATGTTTAGGAAGTCGTGGGAGATCCCACAAGTTAGGAATCTGTCTGAGCCGTCAGATTTCGGCTAAAAAACCCAACAGTCGTTGGATCTGTCAGAAGATACCCAAGGGTTAACACCCCAGTGGATCGGGACTTTCCAATATGGAAACCCCAGGATATATTTGAGTCGTCTGATTGACGAAGGCCACATGTTATAAGATCTCCCATTTTGGGAAATCGGGAATCGTGAAATTGGGATTCATGTTGACAAGAGTTCGAGATTTTCCATGGTGAAAACCCTAGGATAGATCTGAGCCATCTGATTGACAGAGGCCACATGTCATGAGATCTCCCATTTCAAAAAATCGGGGATCGCAAGATCAGGAGTCCCAGCGACAAGGGATCGGGACTTTCCTGGGTGGAAACCCTGGAGCAGTTGTGGACCGTCTGATTCAAGGAGGTGACATGTTGAGAGATTACTCGTTTCGGTAAATTGGGGATCAGGGATTCAAGAGTTCCGTTGACAAAAAATCAGACTCTTTCCTTGACAAATCCCGACCCATAACATCGAGACAATAGCATGTGGCTAAGTCCCGATGGACATACAAGATTTCTTCAGGAAATCTCAGGGGTTGTAACGACTGTCAGATGTGAGGAAGAGATAGAAGTTTTACGCTGGAGCGCGAATGTTCATTAGGGTAAGTAGAGAACAGATCTAGATGGCCAGATTCCGCCTTCCTAGATCTACGGCTGAGGGTTCATTCAAGAGCCCCCTTTCCATTCTGACTTTAATGGGGGGGGTCCAGAATTGGACGTACAACTCTTGAACAGTCCAGATTAATCCATCATGTTCAACGATGCTCAGGTGGATTCCAGACCCCCCTTTCCATTCTGCCNGGCGTGTGAAGTGGGGCCCCCTCCTACCCTGTCGATTATCGTGTCACACTTTCCCCTCTGCCACCTGTATTCCACTTAACCGTGTGACGGGGCCTGTTCTCATTGGTTGACCTCTAGCCCTATTGGGATTCGTCCCTATTGGTTGGTTGCTATCCCTATCGGGGTTCGGCGTTTGCAAAGCCGAATGGTTTGACATTACCATAGCGCCGAGACGTGAAATTAGAAAAAAAAGACAATATGTTTATTTGAGCCTTGATCATGACCCACAATCACATGGGCATGAAGAGAGAAAGAAGGAGCCAGCTTACGCTGGTCCTCCATGGATATTTAGGACTTCTGATTAAGTAGAAGACCAGAAAAATCTGATTTAGGTAGTGGGTATCTGACAAAGTGGTATCAGATCATGGTTACAATACTCGACCTAATTGGGCCTATGCACGAGTTGTGTATAAGCTCCGTTCGAAGCACTCCTACGAGGAGTAACCCCCTAACTTAACTCTCTTGTCTAGGATTAAAAAAAAAAAAAAAAAAACTTGGAAACAAGACCCGACTGTGTATGCATGTGAAAGAGTTATAAATTCATGCGCAGATTATAAAATGCATTTAACTCTTGACTAATAACCATTGTTTGTCTTTTCACCCAAGCGGACGATCAGCTGCAGGAATTTACACATGCAGAGAATGGTGACACCCCAAGAGTTGGGAGAAGGATCCCACAATAGAGACGAAGAGTCTGATGAAATAAGAGCAATGGGAACCCCTCCAAATCTATCCAAAATTGTGAGGATTCTTATGGTTGAATTGCAAAGTTGCAAGGCCGACAATGAAAGGATGATGAAAGAACAAGAAAAACAAACCGAAATTAATGCAGTTTTACTGCTGAGCTTATCTGACCTATAGCGACAAATGCAACATGAACCTGAGATGCAAAAACATGGTCATATCAGTGGCCATACTGAGAGGAGAACCTCAATAAACGTCCACCCTAGAGGTAAAGGATCAGTGCCGGATGATTCCACTGAGAAGGAAGCTAGCGATTCAGAAGGATCTTCCAGTAGTAGGACCAGTTCCTATTCTCGAAGAAAACAGAAGAAACAAAAGACTTCCAAGGGTCATAAATTTGAATAATTCAGAAAGGCCAAACCTCCCTCCTTCGATGGTGAGATAAAGAAGGGAGAGGAAGCCGAGGCCTGGATACTTGGACTGAAGAAATATTTTAGAGTCCATGATTTTTCAGAGAATTTGAAGGCCCGAGTGGCCACTTTCAATCTGAATGGAAAGGCTTCCATCTGGTGGGAGGATCTTAAAAATATGAAAGTGGTCTGCAAGGAGGACCTGACTTGGAAACAGTTTGAAAAGTACTTCCGGAAGAAGTATTTGTCGGAAAGGTATTTTGACAAGAAGGATAAAGAGTTTTATGAACTCAAACAGGGACAACTCACTATAGAGGAATATGCCAACAAATTCATCGACTTATTGAGATATGTACCCTACATCAAAGCAGAGAAGGTGAAGGCACAATTCTTCATCAGTGGGCTACCCAAGGAATAGCAGAACCGAATCGAATTCGACGAGCCAAAGACCTTAGAAGACACTATTCGAAAAGCAACATATTGTCATGAACAATATGGGCATTGGGTAGAGTCTCGTGGAGATTGGAAACAAAAAGGTGGTTTGAGACTTCAAAAAAAGGGGATCAAACCCTCAGGATTTAATAACTACAAGAAGAACCCCAGAATGAACTTTCCATCTCGGAGTGTACTTCAACAGAACTTTCCCTCGGTGGATGGAAGTAAAACTTCTAGACCTATACCAGTGCAAACTAATAACCCAAAGAAAGAACCTCTGAAATGTTGGGGTTGTGGAGAAGAGCATCTCCTGAGAGTTTGTCCACACCGACAACAGAATAGTCGGAAAGTTTATAACATTCAGGAAGCTCCCACAGTCAATGATGTGGCAAGGAGTGTGTTGTAGATCTATGCAACCTTGGATAATAACCAAGCTAACCACCAAGCCTTAGTGGTGGAAATAGAAGGTATGATTTTCAACCATCTGGTCTCTGTTTTGATTGACCCTGGTTCAAATTTGAGTTATATAGCCCCTAAAGTTGTTGATAAGTGTAAGCTACAACCACGAAAGAAAACTAAGCAATGGTTGGTACAGTTAGCCACTGGCACCAAAAGAAAGGTAGTAGAGGTCATACCCACCTGCCAACTAAAGTTGGGTGAATTCCCCACCCAAGAAACCCTTAATGTATTACCCCTGGGATCATACGATCTGTTGATTGGTATGGACTGGCTCGCCGCCCATAAAACCAAACTGGACTCTTACCATAAAACCTTAGAATGTGTGAGCAAAGAAGGAAAAAGGATAACCCTTCAAGGGATCCGGAAACCGGTCTCGGTGAGGAAAATATCAGCCCTGCAAATGATAAAGTATTGCCTAAAGGGATGTCCCCTATATGCAATACAGGTGTTGAAAACAATTGAAGGCACTAAACCAAGCCTTGATAATCATCCTATCCTAAGAGAATACAGAGATGTGTTTCTGGAAGAGGTACCGGGTCTGCCTCCGAGAAGAGACATTGACTTCTCGATAGAGCTCGCACCAGGAGCGGTGTCGGTGTCTAGGACACCCTACCAGATGAGCACACCTGAGTTAGTGGAACTCAAATTACAATTAAAAGAAATGATGGATAAGGGTTATATTCAACCCAGCGTGTCCCCATGGGGAGCATTAGTCTTGTTTGTGAAAAAGAAGGATGGCACCCTTAGACTGTGTATAGATTATAGACAACTCAATAAAGTGACCATAAAGAACAAGTACCCCTTGCCCAAGATCAATGATCTATTTGATCAGCTTGGGGGTGCGTCTATTTTCTCAAAGAGTGACTTGAGGTCAGGATATCATCAAGTTCGAATCAAGGGTGAAGACATTAATAAAACCGCTTTCTGGACATGGTATGGTCACTATGAGTTTGTGGTAGTACCATTTGGGTTAACCAATGCCCCTGCCACTTTCATGTGCTTAATGAACAATGTACTAAGTAAATTTTTAGATAAATTTGTACTAGTTTTTATTGATGACATATTAATCTACTCTAAGAATAGTGAAGAGCATGAAGAGCATCTTAGACTTGTGCTGCAAGTGATAAGAGAGCATCATCTCTATGCTAAATTCAACAAATGTGACTTCTTTCAGAAGAAAATACATTACTTGGGACATGTTCTGTCCGAGGAAGGGGTAGCGGTAGATCCTAACAAGATCAGGTCTATCATGGAATGGCCTACTCCAAAGGATGTCTCAGACATCAAATCCTTTATGGGATTAGCGGGATACTATAGGAGATTTATAAAAGGATTCTCCAAGATTGGTTGTCCAATCACTGCCCTCCATAAGAAGGGGAGAAAATTCCTATGGACACAGCAATGTGAAGAAAGATTTCAAACCTTGAAACATATACTAACCCATGCACCCATGTTGCAAATTGTTGACCCAGAATTTGACTTCCTTGTGTGCACATATGCCTGTGAAGAAGGGCTCATAGGAGTCCTTATGCAGAAAGGAGGTGTGATCTACTATGAATCCCGAAAATTGAGTGAACATGAGGTCAACTATGTGACTCATGATATAGAACTGGCTGCCATAGTGCATGCCTTGAAAATGTGGAGGCATTACCTCTTGGGAAGAAAATTTTTACTTCTGACAGATCACTGTGGATTATGGTATTTGTTTGACCAACCAAAGCTCAATGCTAGACAAGCTAGATGGATGGACCTCCTTAGCAAATTTGATTTTGAAATCGAACACATCAAAGGGAAGGAAAATAAAGTGGTCGATGCCCTTAGAAGAAGCATGAAAATGATTCACATGGCGGTGGTGAGTACCTGCGAGACAGATGTCAAGAACAGAGTTAGAAATGTACAGGAGACAGATCCCTTTGTTTAGACTATGACCCTGTACCTATAGCAAGAACCCGCTGGAGTAAAATATGAAGGCTACCAAATGAACAAAGGAAGTCTACTCACTTACAAAGATAAAATGTAGATTCCAAATCGTGACGACTTGAAGAGGTTCATCATGGATGAACTACATAAAAGACCATACACTGGTCACCCAAGATACCAGAAAATGATCACTGCCACCCGGAAACAATTTTATTGGCCTGGATTGAAGAAATACATAGCCAAATATTTGTCCCAATGCATAGAGTACCAACAGGTTAAAGTAGAACATCGACACCCAACAGGACTATTACACCCTTTACCCATCCCAGAATGGAAATGGGAAACCATCTCCATGGATTTTATCACTGGATTACCAACTTCAACCAAACATAATGATGCCTTTATGGTGGTGGTGGATAGACTGAGCAAGTCTGCTCATTTCATCCCCGTCAAACCAAACTGCAAGGTGATAGATATTGCCTAGATATTCATGAAAGAGGTATTTAGACTACATGGTATGCCGAAAGAGATAGTGTCTGACAGAGACAGAAAATTTACTTCCAATTTTTGGAAATCACTGATGGTTGGATTGGAGACCAAATTGTTGTTCAGCACCGCTTATCACCCTCAAACCCATGGACAGACAGAAAGAGTGAACCAAATATTAGAAGATATGTTAAGGATGCATGTAATGAATCAACCTAGGAAATGGGAAGACCACCTACCATTGGTAGAATTCGCCTACAACAACGGCTACCAAGAATCCTTAAAAATGAGTCCCTTCGAGGTCCTCTATGGTAGACCGTGTAATACTCCAGTCAGCTAGAGTAATCTTGTAAATAGGATTTCTTTTGGACTCGACATGTTGAAATAAATGGAACAACAAGTGACTCAGATAAAACAAAATCTGAAGATCGCTCAGAACCAACAGAAAAGTTATGCTGATCAAAAGAGAACTCCAAGAGAGTTCAAAATGGGAGACCATGTATATCTCATAATTAAGCCCAGAAGGAGTTCCTTTAAAATGGGAGATTGTGCCAAGTTGGAACCCTGTTATTGTGGATCCTTTGAGGTTCTAGATAGAGTGGGATCTGTAGCCTATCGGCTAGCACTTCCTCCCACAGTAAAAGTACATAATGTTTTCCATGTTTCATTATTGACGAAATATGTACATGATGCTAATCATATAATTGACTAGTCTGTGATCCAGGTGGAACCGGAGGGAGAATTTCTACCAAAACCCCACTGCATACTGGACAGAAAGGGAAACCTGCTCTGGAACTGAACCATTGCATAGGTCAAGGTGCAGTGGAAACATTTTGGCCCAGATGAGGCTACATGGGAAATGGAGGATGCCATGAGACAGGCATATCCAATTTTGTTTACTTCCATACATGAAATTCATTTTAATAGAGGAGAACATCGAGGACGATGTTTCCTTTTAAGGGGGAGGGAATTGTAACACCCTTTTTCCCCCAGTTTGTAAAAATAATTGGACTGGCCAAGAACTGTGGAAAACTCATAAAAGTGAATATGTGATGTAAATGGACCTTGTGGAAAAGGTTAATAAATGTGAATAACATTATGAATTTATATTGCAGGACTGCTGAGAGGGGATGTGCAGAGAAAGAGACCACAATGGTGGTGGAAGGAACCTAGAAAGGTGACGTTAACTTCCACTGAGGATTAATACCGTATCTGGACTCCACTGGCCCAGAGAACCAAAAGCAACTCGCTGGCCCTGAATTAAATTTCTTGCAGGCTAGTACGTAGATGGTTTAATGAGGGATGGGAGGTGAACCTCCCATCCGTAGAGCCTTCAGGCCTGATCAGTGCGAGGGTAATTGCACCACACGCAACCTCACAAGAGGATAAGGCGTGGGGTAGAAGCGATTGGGATAGGGGGGGCGTTAGGGGAGAACTCTGGAAATACACAGAGTGAGTGATAGCAGAGAGGAAGGAGAGTAACTTTCGAGCCTGGTCACTGGCAGACAGAGACGCAGTCTCACAACATCGTGGTCTCAGCTTGGGGGTGGCTAGTGGTAAATCTGTTGGGAGTCACTAAGCCTATGGTTCGGTGGAAACGAGCACCCCTCTCAGCATTTGCATAACCCCTGGTGTTATTTATGATAAGTGTTTTTCCTTTGGCATCCTGAAATATATGTATATGTTCATTCTGATGATTATGCCCATAAGTTGTGAAACTGTGAATTATTTCATTATAAGAATGTCTGTATGGTATTTTGAGCAGTACTAGTAGTTGTATATTTGTACGAAAGGACTACGTATGGCTTATGTCCTCATGAATTGTTATTTACATGCTTACTCATCTAACTCAGACTTCACATCTGGTTCTTGGGAGGATGACCTCCTTACCTACCTTAGGTAGTATCTTGAGTGAATCTCCCCATAGAGATACCCTCCTTGAAAATTCCATCAAGAACCTGGAAGGAGGACATGAGGGCGCAAGGCCCTAAGAAATCCTTGACAGTAACGAATCGATGGACGAGATTTCATCAATAAATCTGTGGTCACTCATGACCGTTAGATTTGGTAAGAGGAAGCTGGAAAATTAAGTGCCTTAATCCTGATAGGTATTAATCAATGGACGAGGATCCATCAGGAAATCTACGGTCACACACGACCGTTAGATTATTAGGAGAAAGTAGGGCGTTAAATGCCTTACCACTTTGTTTTCTTGTGTCTTCATGGGTACGAAGAGTTTCAGACTGCGGATCCCCAAAGTCCATAAGAGTATCTGGGTCATGGATCTTTCCACGTTAAGGAAGTCATGGGAGAGCCCACAAGTTAGGAATCTGTCTGAGCCATTAGATTTCGGTTGAAAAACCCGACAGTCGTTGGATCTGTCAGAAGATACCTCAGGGTTAACACCCCAGTGGATCAAGACTTTCCAATATGGAAACCCCGTGATAGATTTGAGCCATCTGATTGATGGAGGCCACGTGTCGAAAGATCTCCCATTTCGGGAAATCGGGATTCTTGTTGACAAGAGTTTGGGATTTTCCATGGTGAAAACCCCAGGATAGATCTGAGTCATCCAATTGGTGGAGGCCATGTTTCATGAGATCTCCCATTTCGAAAAATCAGGGATCGCGAGATCGGGAGTCCTGGCGACAAGTGATCGGGACTTTCCTGGGTGGAAACCCCGGAGCAGTTGTGGACCGTCCGATTCAAGGAGGTGACGTGTTGAGAGATTACTCATTTCAGGAAATTGGGGATCGGGGATTCGGGAGTTCCATTGACAAAAACTCAGATTCTTGCCTTGACAAATCCCGACCCATAACGTGGAGACAATAGCATGTGGCTAAGTCCCGATGGATGGATGAGATTTCTTTGGGAAATCTCAGTGGTTGTAACGACCGTCAGATGTGAGGAAGAGATGTAAGTTTTACGTTGGAGCACGAATGCACATTAGGGTAAGTAGCAAACAGATTTGGATGGCGCGAGTCCACTCGCCCAAATCTACGGCTAAGGGTTCATTCCAGAGCCCCTTTTCCATTCTGCCCTTATGGGGAGGGGGGGGGGTCCAGAATTGGACGCGCAAC
>ML778775.1:95667-112684 GCA_009831015.1 Picea engelmannii | reverse complement strand
TCCCACTTTCCCCTCTGCCACCTGTATTCCACTTAACCATGCGATGGGGCCTGTTCTCAATGGCTGAACTCTATCCCTATTCGGATTCATCCCTATTGGCTGGTTGCTAGCCCTGTCGGGGTTTGGCATTTGCAAAGCCGAATGGTTTGACATTACCATAATGACGAGACGCAAAATTAAAAAAAAAAGACATTCCATTTATTTGAGTTATGATCATGACCCGCGATCACATGGGCACGAAGAGAGAAAGAAGGAGCCAACTTACGTTTCTCCTCCATGGATATTTAGGACTTCTGATTAAGCAGAAGACCAGAAAAATCCGATTTAGGTAGTGGGTATTTGACACATAGTCTCACTTTAAAAGTGAAAAACATGTACAGGGACACACCAGAAGGGCATTCATGGCTATCCGTAACTAAAATATACAAAATGATGTGCCCAAAATGCACCAGAAGGAACTCCATGTTGCCAACATCATTTAAAAGGGAAAAACGCTGGAAAAATGAATACATGGAAATGAATTTTTTTTCCATTGCTAGGATACCAATGCCACGCAGACAGGAATACAAAAAGAAACATTTTTCATCTCCCGGACACCAATATAAAATGCAGATAGGAAATCAAACGTTTTTCCCATTTCTAGAGTACCAATACAATGCAGACAAGAATACACAAATGTTTTTTCATCTCCTAGAAACCAATATAAAATGCAAATAGGAAATCAAACGTTCTTCCCATTTCTAGAGTACCAATACAATGCAGACAGGAATAACAAATAAGAACGTTTTTCCATTTCCAGGATACCATTATAAAAATGCAGACCTGAAATCAATTCGTTTTATTTTCATTGCCATAATACACAAAAATTTACAGACCAGAAATCAATTCGTGCTTCCAATGCTATAACCCCAATACAATGCATACAACAGTAAGAGAATGCAAGGATCTGATGGGAAAGGTCATGGAATGATTGTCGGGGTTTCTATCAGTCAAGGCATAGAGAAAACCAACCAGGACACAAGATAATCCACACACAGAGGTCGTTTCCAGATGGTGGAATCAATAATCAGCCAGGGACAAACATCAAGGGTAGCCGGCTAACAAGTTCATCCTTCACTCATCATCCTCGCACATAAAAGTAGGCCATTGATATCCATAGGTATTTTAATGCTAAGGTGACGACCGTAGATCAAGCTCCTGGACGTCTTCTCAGGCAAGGACTAGTGAGATAGGGATGAAGGCTAAACAACCACGAAGGTCACAATCAACACAACAAGGTGGTCAATACATGTGGGAAAACAAAGGCCATTGGAGTCAACAACCATCGAGCTAGGCTAAGGAAAGTTCCAGTCACCAATTTTAAAAAACATCATTTTACTTTTCCATTAAATAAGAAGATCCAAGCATAAGTCCTAATACATTCTACTATACAAAAATGAAGAGAGTGTATCATTGCCTAATCGTCCACTCTGAATGCTGTCCCGCATGCTTCGTGCAACTCTCGCTTTCCAATCATCGAGACTTCACCGGTACCTCCCAGCTAATGATGGGGGTACTCTTCTTCCCCCTTAGCCCCCTTAGCCGCAAAGGGGCCACACACTCACTATCCAGAGATTTAGATTAGCTCCCAGCTCACCTCACAAGGCCAAGCTACCACTCCTCACCAAGATGAGTATCCCAACTCCCACAAGTTAAGTCATTCAAGTAGATATTTCTGCAGTGTAATGTTACGCAAACAGAAGAAGATCCTTCATCCTTCTCCTTCCTTCATTATATAGAGTTTTGAACTTCCTTTCCTTCCTAAAATCTCATTTCATTAAAGTTTTAAAAATAAATTCCTAAAACTTCCTCTATGTACAAGTGTCCCCAATCCCCTACATTCCTCCATAATTTAATTTCTTTAATTAATAAATTATCTTTATTTCCCTCACCCACCTAGAGTTACTCCTAGAATCACTTCTAGGTGTCCACAAATTCTCTTACAGGTTTTAATGGATTTCCCTATTATTAAATTGCTAGTTCAATTTAAATTAGAAAGCTCTTAAATGGTAGATACTTTTTCCAAGTTTGACATTCCGCTTTTTCCCTTATGTTCCCCTTTTTCCCTTTTTATATTTACCTCTTTTCCTAGTTTTCTAATTTTTTAGATTTTCCCTCTTTCCCGTTTTTAATTAGAACTCAAAAAGGCAGGTGTGGAAATAAACTCTTTTTCCCTTTTCTCATTTAATTAGTATTTTAAAATTATCAAAATAATAAAACCATTAATTCCCCTTTTTCTTTTAAATTTTATTCCAACTGATTTTTTTTTGTTATTTTTTTATAATGAATAAATTAAATTTCTTATTCCCTTCGTGTTACAATATTTAACAAAGGTCATAATTATTATTTATGTGGTTTTTATTTTTATTATTATTTTTGTTGTTTTTTTTTATAGAGAGATAAAATTTTACCACTAGCATAGTTTAGACTTAAACTTTAAATTTTCGTTCAGGGCGACATTTAATTAGGGAATTTGTTTTAAAATTTTCTTAACATGTTATTTTTCCTAAGGCCATCTATGTTCATTCCTCTATCATCAACAATGCGACGTGCCCTTCAATATGCACTAGGTTCTCCAAGGGTGCCACTTGCCTTAATCTATTTCCCTTGCATGACGTGCCCTTCAAGACGCACTACGTGCTCCAAGGGTGCCACTCACCTCTTGACTGACTTGGTAGACATCAATAACCCCTGGAGTCAATACTCCGCTAGGTGAACTTGTGGGAGACTAAGGGCCTCTAAGGAATAAGGCCCCGACCTTATTGCATACCCCTTAGAATCATCATGAGCGACTGTCGTAGTATGCCCTCATGACATCGTGGGTCCTTTCGAACTAGGTAAACATTAATCTACAGTTCGAGCCACGACGGGAGTGCTAGTAGGCTGTGGTAGGGTTGTTGTCCACACCTCTCCCTCAACATCTCTGGTAGTTGTGCATGATCACTTTACTCCACATGTGAGTCTGGTCGGTAAGCTATCGTCAGCCTGCATCATCAACAAATCATGTCAGAACATATCCACATGATATCATCTAATCAGATGCACTAATATCATAGTAAAACAATCAAACCCCAATGGTACACTCCCCGACTCGATCCAGAGTCCAAGGGGTTACATCGATGCCTCTGCATCCTTGAGGTCCAATATCCTGCACACTCAGTAAACCGAGTCAATAGCACCTGTCTATGTCAATACAGTAAAAGAACATGTCATCAACCCATAATGCCTCATAATCAAAATCAAAGTTTTAATAACATAGTAATCCGTATCACTATCGAGAAAGTGTCCTCAAAGAATAGGTTCGCTCAGTGTGCCAGAGAAGGATGTTACATACACCCCCTCTTGGTCTAAACTTTGTCTCGAAGTTTCATAGTATAAATGCTGAAATAAAGTGTATCACACTATCGTATGTCTATCTATCAAACAAAAATGGAAATTGTTGGCGCATATCATATGCATCCTCCCAGGCCACCAAGTGCGGATTATAATTGTCCCATTAGACCTTGACCTACTCTATCAATCGACGTCGTAGTTGTCGAACGCAATGATCCAAAATGTGGATCGACTCAGCTGTGAGTGCCCCCTCGTCTGTCACCTAGAAGGAACTCATGTCAATAACATGTGTAGGATCACTAATATAATGTCTCAAAATAGATACATGAAAAACATCGTGCATGCACCTCAAAGAATCAGGCAAGGCTAGGCGATAGGCCACGGTCCCATTCTCTCCACAATATCGAAAGGTCCCATGAAACTAGGAGAGAGTTTATCTCCCTTCCCAAAATTGATCAAACTTTTATGCGGTTTAACCCAAAAGAAGACTCGATCGCCAACCTTGTAACTATGGTCGACATGGTGCGCATCGACATAACTCTTCTGTCGATCCTACGCTTCTTTAATCCTTTGTCTTATTGTTTTCATTTTCTCTTCCATTTCTTGGATCACTTCTGGTCCCACCAGGAACCTATCCTCAAGAAGATCCCAACTCAAAGGCATCTAACATGGTTGCCCATAAAGAAACTCGAAAGACACCATCTTAATGGTGCTCTGGTAACTGTTGTTGTAAGGAAACTCCACTAGTGGCAAGAATTATTCCCAACGGTTTTGTTTTTCCATCACGTACATGCGCAACACGTCCTCCAAGGTTTGGTTTGTTCATTCAGTCTACCCATCAATATCTGGGTGATACGCAGTACTAAAGTTAAGTTGGGTTCCCAAGGCCTCAGGGAAACTCGTCCAAAATCGTCCGATAAACACCGATCCTCAATCGGATATAATCCTCTTAGGCATGCCATGCAGCCTCACAATCTCACTGATTAAAAATATAGCTACGTAAGGTGCCTAATACATCGTATGCACAGGAATAAAGTGATCACTCTTCATCAAAGTGTCTACTACTACGAAAATCGATTCATGTCTCTTTGTCGTTAGTGGAAATCCAACAATAAAATTCATTGAAATAACCTCCCATTTTGATTCTGGAATAGCGTGTGGTTGTAGTAATCTTGTTGGGTGTCTATGTTCAGCCTTTACCTATTGACATTCTATACATCTGGCCACATAGTTGACTATGTCAGCCTTCATTCCCTTCCAGAAGAATAAGGGATTAAGGTCTGCCCTCATCTTCATGACTCCCGGGTGAGCCATTTAAACTACTCTATGAGCCTCGCTCAGGATTAAAATCCTCAACTCGTCATTTGACGGTATGTAGATCTGATTTTTAAACCTCAATAATCCATCTCTATCAAACAAAAATCCTTCAAATTGTGGTACCATCATTGTGTTTTGTCCGATAAAACCCTCAACCTCTTTGTACCAGTCATCATTACACTGTAAAGTTAGAATCTTTTCACGCAGATTCATCTGAGGAGCCATCACTGAAAAGATGCATGGTATCCAACTCAATGCATCCACCACTCGGTTCACTATTCCTTTTATGTAAGTAATATCAAAGTCGTACTTGCTAAGAAATTCTGACCAACGCCCTTGTCGCGCGTTCAAGTCACTTTGTGTAAATATGTGTTCTAATCCACAATGGTTAGTCTTTAGTTCAAATTTTCATATGACAAGGTAGTGTCTCCAAACCTTCAAGGCATATACGATGGCTAACAACTCCAAATCATGTGTCGCATAGTTCTCCTCATGTCTTCTTAGTTTCCACGAGATGTAAGCGATCACTCATCTGTATTGCATCAGGACTACGCCTAAGCCTTCCTTGGATGCGTCAGTGCATACCAAGAATTTTGCGTCCATGTCAGGGACCTTTAGTATTAGTGTTGTTGTCAAAAACTCCTTGAGCCTCCGAAATGCTTCTGCGCATTTCTCATTCCAAACAAACTTCTCGTTTTTCTTTTGCAATTTCGTGATCAGATTTGCTATCTTCGAAAACCCCTCGACAAACCATCGATAGTATCCTAAAAAACCCATGAAGCTACGCACTTCTGGGACATTCGTCGACCTAGGCCATTACATAATGGCCTCGACCTTTGTTGGATCCACAAAGATACCTTCACTGGAAAAGACGTGCCCTAAGTAGTGGATCTTCGATTGATAAAATGAACATTTGGATAACTTCCCATACAATTTTTTCTCTCACAGACATTGTAGTACCAAGCGCAACTGATCGTCATGCTCCTCCATCGTCCAAGAGTAAATCAAAATATCGTCAATGAATACTTGGATGAACTTTTCCAAGTACTCGTGGAACACCCCGTTCATCAAACTCATAAATACCCTTGAGGCGTTTTTCAGTCCAAATGATAAAATAGTAAACTCGTAATGTCCAAACCTCATATTAAAGGTGATCTTAGGGACGTCATCTTCCTTAATCCATAACTGGTGATACCCTAATCACAGACCGATCTTTGAGAACATCGTCGCGCCCTTCATTTGATCAAAAATATCATCAATCCTTGGCAAAGGATATTGATTCTTAATTGTGGCCTCATTCAATTGATGGTAGTCAATGTGGAGCCTCCATGACCCATCCTTCTTTAGAATGAAAATAATAGGTGCACCCCATGGTGACACACTTGGACATATCAGTCCCAGGTCCAACAATTTTTTTAGTTGCATTCTTAACTCTTGTAATTTTGAGGTCGACATCCGATAAGGCATTCTCTTTATCGGTTCAGTTCCTAGTTTTAGGTCTATAGTGAATTCCAATTCCTTGTCCAGTGGCATCCCAGGTAACTCCTCTGAAAATATGTTCACAAACTCTCTCACCACCGAAAGGTGTTCTAAACTTTTCGTTAATCCATTCTAGTTTAATGAAAGGATCGCATAAAGCTTGAACCCCTTGTGCATGCTCTTCCATAGCTATAAGGAAGAGATGAACCTCAGGGAAACTCCCTAGTTCTATCCTACAATCACATGTCTCTGTCTCTCATCATCGACCAATCTCAACCATTTCATATTACAGTTGAGTATCGCCTCATGTGATTCCAACTAGTCCATACCAATTATGACATCATAAGATCCTAAGATCGTGACATATAGGGTGGCCCTTGTGACCAACTCTGCCAGGTTAAGGATATAACCTGTAACCTTTCCTCCAACCTTCTATTTATTTCCCGAAGCCATCTCTACAAAGATAAACTCATCCTATTCGACTTCCTTTACCTTAATCCTTTTTAGTGCTACACCAGAAATGAAAGTCTCGGTAGCACCGGGATCTATCAAAATACTAAGGGTCTGGTCAACGATGGTGCCTGTCGTCTCAAGCACAGTCGACTGATTCTCTGCCTGGCGATTATTCATCACTGCATGAATCTGATGGGCCTTGCCCATATCTCCCATGATAGTGGGTTCGACTGATCCGGATGCTCTAGTCCTCTCCACCAAGCAGTCTTGGTTGTAGTGTGGCTCCCCACATGTCCAATACCCCTTCTTTGGCCCAGTAGTCCTGGCACCTGAAGTAGAAAATGACGACCCACCTACCTGGAATCCTGGTATGTTTTACTGAATAGGCCTAAACTATTGTTGTTGTAGTCAACGTTGCTGCTGATATTGTTGTCCCCGATAAGGTGTTTGTTTTTTAGGCTTCGATCATTGAGGTGTAGTGAAAGTGGATCCCCTATGGAAGCCAGGATATCCCATCATATGTCTAGCTGGTGTTTGATGTTTTTGTGCTCCAGATGACACCTTCCCTACCAGTCTCGCTAGAGTCCTATTCTAACCCTTGTTGATAAGCTCCTCCTCTGCTATGATGGCCTTCTGGATGCCATCATGCAAGGTTTGAGGCATCAAAATCCTGACCTTTGCACGTATGTTTCTGTTAAGTCTGAACACAAACATGTCGACCTTAAGTTTCTCAGTGTTAAGGTGCAGAGAATATTGGAGCAGCTCCATAAAATGGGCCTCGTACTCGAGCATCGTATGACTGCCCTGTCGTAAGGTGTTGAACTCGTTGAGATGATGCTCAATGAATTCCTTTGAAAGGTATCACTCTCAGAACCATTCCTCAAACAATTCCAATGACATGTCTTTGACAACCATGTTTAGTTGCGGTAAGAGCGTCTTCCACCATAGAAGAGTGCTTCCTTTCAATTGGAAGACCGCCATGTGGACCTTCATGTTGGAGGTATAATCGCAAAGTGAAAAGAACATTTCCATGTTCTTCAACCATGCGTCGATGGTTGCATCATCTAGGGCACCAAAGAACTTGAGAAATTTGACCTTCTCGAGTTCACGATGAATGCTACCAGTACCGACCGGAGCACATGGCCGAACCTCAGTGGGTGCTGGTGCCCTGGCCTCATCTCTGTCGAAACGGCTGATCAATGCCTCAAACATACGCTGAAAATATCTCATAATTCCAACCACATCACTAACTACTATATGCTCCTATACGACAATGTACTCATCTCCTTGGGGGTTAGATCCCTCAAGCATGGATGCCAATGGAGGCGTCATGCCTGCTCCCCTACCACCCTGTCATTTTCCTTAGCGGTGTCCTCTAACCATGATTACTTGCACGAATACAAGTCAACTCAATTAGTAACATTATAATCAAATCATATCAACGAAATTCGTAGCAATCCCAAGTCGTTGGTCGAACCCGCTCTGATACCACATGTAACATCCCCATCTGGTACTACTCCTACAATGTACAACTGATAAAAGCATTGTTAATTTTTTTATTTTTTTTTTGTGTGTGTAGGAAGGTAATAATGACATTATACTCAACATCGCAACATGAAGACAACACAACGCATGAAAATCATGCAACAACAACATAACGGCCTAACATAAAAGCACATCCTGCACCTAAAAGAAATGTACGACATTCAACTGACGAAAAATAATAATGACTACCCGCCCGTCCTACCCTGCAATGGTTAGGACCTCCAGGACACATAAGCAATGCTCAAGCCCAGGTTCCCATCGATTTTGACCATTTAAGGTCTCAGGGCTGGCACCTGTTCTAAGGAACAAGGAGGTGTCTACATCCCGTCCAACACAAGCAGACCAAGCCTACTAAGCTAAGGACAATCATCCTAACAACCCAAAATTTATTACACAAGTAGCTAGAACCCTTACAGTGAGCAAAACCAATCACATTGAATGTTTACAAAACCATGTACAACATTAATTAATATTAAACAACAACCATTAATCAAGGGTAAAAGGTTGTTATCTATGACTTAAATTGGCGTTAATTATATATCAATTAACCAATCTAAATTCCATCATTCAACGAGTTACCCGCCAAACTTAACATGAATTACGACTCAAATTTAGCGAGTCTGGGTTACCAATTAGGCGATATCTATAAATCCAACTAACCATAAAATTGAATAACAACATTAACATTCTTAAAGTGGAATGCTACCTATAGCACTTATGAATAGTTAAACCTCAACATTAGTCTAGATATAATGACTGAACTAACCACACCAATTGGTTATTATCATTGAGGAGGAATCTGGTAGCTAATAACATTTCTATAGAAAATCAACAAGGTAATTACATATATGTTACATAACAATTAATTAGAGCAGTTAACCAGGCATTTAACATAATGATTAACATAATCAATTAATTGAGCAATAACAGGGTAGTTTGCATGACTATTTTCATAACAAGTATTATAGCACTAACAAGGCGATTATCATGTTAATTAACATAACAATTAATATATCAATAGCAAGGCAATTTATATGACGGTTAACATAATAATTTATAGCACAAAAACAAGGCAATTTACATAACTGTTAACCATTTAACTCGCTGCAGCATTTAATCAATAAGTAGGAATATGTTGACCATTCACAGTGTTGTAGCAACTACTCTGGCATTTAGTAAGGCAATTACTATAGCATTTAACATTGCAATTAACAAGCCAATTAACTGTAGCAATGGTTCTGGTAAATTCATGGTCATTCTAGCAAGCTCAGTCAACATTCTAAAGGAAAAAATCATGGGTAATTACAGCAAGCTTTCGCAACATTCTAAAGGAAAAATCGTGGGTAATTACAACAAGCTCCAACAACATTCTAAAGGCAAAATTGTGGGTATTTAAACAACAATAAAAGTCAACTTTTAAAGGCAATAATCATGGGCATTAAACAATGGTCTCACACACTGGGTTTTGAATGGCAAAACATGAGCATTTAAACAACAATCTCAGACATGTTTTGAGTGGTAAAATCGTGAGCATTAAACAATGGTCTCAGACATGTTTTGAATGGTAAAATCATGAGCATTAAAAAATTGTCTCTGACATGTTTTGAATGGAAAAACGTGAGCATTTAAACAACGATCTCAGACATGTTTTGAATGGTAAACTCGTGAGCATTAAACAATGGTCTCAGACATGTTTTGAATGGTAAAATTGTGAGCATTAAGCAATGGTCTCAGACATGTTTTGAATGGAAAAATGTGAGCATTTACACAACGATCTTAGACATATTTTGAATGGTAAAATTGTGAGCATTAAACAATGGTCTCAGTCACATTTTGAATGGCAATTTGTGAGCATTTAACCACAATCTCAGCCACGTTTTGAATGGAAAAATCGTGGGTAATTAATAAACTATCACAGTCTCACTTTAAAAGGGAAAAACATGTACAAGGACACACCAGAAGGGCATTCATGGCTATCCGTAATTAAAATATGCAGAATGATGTGCCCAAAATGCACCAGAAGGAACTCCATGTTGACAACATCATTTAAAAGGGAAAAATACTAGCAAAATGCAGACATGGAAATGAATTTGTTTTCCATTGCTAGGATACCAATGCGACACAGAAAGGAATACAGAAAAAAACATTTTTCATCTATCGGACCCCAATATAAAATGCATATAGGAAATCAAACATTCTTCCGATTGCCAGAGTACCAATACAATGTAGACAGGAATAACAAATCAAAACGTTTTTCCATTTCCAGGATACCATTATAAAAATGCAGACCTAAAATCAATTTTTTTTTCATTGCCAGAATACCCAAACATTTGCAGACCGGAAATCAATTTGTGCCTCTAATGCTATAACCCCAATACAATGCATACAATAGTAAGAGAATGCAAGGATCCAATGGGAAAGATCATGGAATGATTGTCGGTGTTTCTATCAATCAAGGCATAGAGAAAACCAACCAGGACACAAGATAATCCACACACAGAGGTCATTGCTAGATGGAAAAATCAATAATCAGCGAGGGACAAACAACAAGGGTAGCCAACTAACAGGTTCATCCTTCTCTCATCATCCGCACACATAAAAGCAGGGCATTGAGATCCTTAGGTATTTTAATGATAAGGCGATGACCGTAGATCAGGCTCCCGGCCAACTACTCAGGCGAGGACTGGTGAGCTAGGGATGAATACTAAACAATCACGAAGGTCACAATCAACATAGCAAGGTGGTCAAGACATTCAGGAAAACGAAGGCCATGGGATTCAACAACCATCGAGCTAGGCTAAGGAAAGTTCCAGTCACCAATTTAAAAAAGCATCATTTTACTTTTCCATTAAATAATCAGATCCAAGCATAAGTCCTAATACATTCTACCATACCAAAATGAAGAGAGCGTACCGTTGCCTGATCACCCACTCCCAATGACATCCAGCATGCTCCATGCAATTCCTGCTCACCGATTGTCGAGACTTCACTGGTACCTCCCAGCGAATGCTAGGGGTACTCTTCTTCCCCCTTAGTCCCCTGAGACGTAAAGGGGCCACACACTCACTATCCAGAGATTTCGACTAGCTCACAGCTCACCTCGCAAGGCCGAGCTACAACTCCTCACCGATCTGGGTATCACAACTCCCACAAGTTAAGTCAGTCAAGTAGATATTTCTGCAATGTAAAGTTACACAAATAGAGGAAGATCCTTCATCCTTCTCCTTCCTTCATTATATAGAGTTTGGAACTTCCTTTCTTTCCTAAAATCTCACTTCATTAAAGTTTTAAAAATAAATTCCTAAAAATTCCTCTCTGTACAAGTGTCCCCCATTCCCTACATTCCTCCATAATTTAATTTCTTTAATTAATTAATTATCTTTATTTCAGTCACCCACCTAGAGTTACTCCTATAATCACTCCTAGGTGTCCCCAAATTCTCTTACAGGTTTTAATGGCTTTCCCTATTATTAAATTGCTAGTTCAGTTTAAATTAGAAATCTCTTAAATGGTAGATACTTTTTCTAAGTTTGACTTTCTGTTTTTTCCCTTATGTTCCCCTTTTTCCCTTTTTATGTTTACCTCTTTTCCTAGTTTCCTAATTTTTTAGGTTTTCCCTCTTTCCCCATTTTAATTAGAACTCAAAAAGGAAGGTGTGGAAATTAACCCTTTTTCCCTTTTCTCATTTACTTAGTATTTTAAAATTATCAAAATAATAAAACCATTAATTCCCCTTTTTCTTTTAAATTTTATTCCAATAGATTTTTTTTTTTTAATGAATAAATTAAATTTATTATTCCCTTCGTGTTACAAGATTTAACAAAGGTCATAATTATTATTTATGTGGTTTTTATTTTTATTATTATTATTGTTAATTTTTTTATAGAGAAATAAAATTTTACCACTAGCATAGTTTAGACTTAAACCTTAAATTTTCGTACAGGGTGACATTTAATTAGGGAATTTGTTTTAAAAATTTCTTAACATGTTATTCGTCCTAAGTCCATCTAGGTTCATTCCTCTATCATCAACAATGATATGTTCCCTTCAAGACGCACTAGGTGCTCCAAGGGTGCCACTTGCCTTAATCGGTTTCCCTTACGCAACATGCGCTTCAGGATCCATTACGTGCTCCAAGGGTGCCACTCGCCTCTTGACTGACTTGGTATACATAAATAACCCCTGGAGTCAATACTTCACCAGGTGAACTTGTGGGAGACTAAGGGCCTCTAAGGAATAAGGCACTCTCCTTATTGCACACCCCTTAGAATCATCGTGAGTGACTGTCACAGTCTACCCTCATGACATCATGGGTCCTCTCGAACTAGGTAAATGTTAACCTACAGTTCAAGCCATGGTGGGAGTGCTAGTAGGTTGTGGCAGGGTTGTTGTCCACACCTCTCCTTCAACATCTCTGGTATTCATGCGTGACCCCTTTACTCCACATGTGAGTCTGGTCGGCAAGCTATTGTCAACCTGCATCATCAACAAATCATGTCAGAACATATCCATATCATATCATCTAATCAAATGCACTAATATCACAGTAAAACAACCAAACCCCAATGGTACACTCCATGACTTGATCTGGAGTGCAAGGGGTTCCATCGATGCCTCTTCATCCTTGAGGTGCAAAATCCTGCACACTCAGTAAACCAAGTCAATAGCACCTGTCTATGTCAATGTAAGTAAAAAAACATGTCATCAACCCATAATGCCTCATAATCAAAATCAAAACTTTTAATAGCAAAGTAATCTGGATCACTTGCGAGCAAGTGTCCTCAAAGAATAAGTTTGCTCAGTGCGCCAGAGCGGGATGTTACAGTATGGCACATGTTCTTACACCACATACAATGATCCAAGCTTAGGAGTTTTCTCTGGTGACTAACATGTTTATTGATTTGTTTATATACGTAACAATATTTATTTGCATATTTAATTCGATGTGATTGACATTCTATTCTTAAATGCTAACATGTTATGTATACAAGAATTTCGTAGGTATCCTAACTAAAGGATATCAAGGATTTAAATGTTGTGGACCTTCTCTGAAGGCTAGGTGGTCAAACCACCTACGAAATACAGTGTATGATTGCTCGAGGGTATTCCTCCTAGAAGAACACCCTTATAGAAGAGCAACATGTGATTTCAATTGTAAACCAAAGAGAACCCAAAGGCCTACAATAATGACACAAGCATAATGGCTTAGAGAATATGAGAGAGAGAAGGAGAAGAATATTACAAAAATGTTTGATTCAAATGGGGAGCCTATGTTTGATGATCCATAATTCTTCGACACCTATGTTGAGAAATTTTCCATTGGAATGAAAAGGGAATCTATATTTTATGAGCTCCCATATTGGTATTCTTTTAATATTT
This sequence comes from Picea engelmannii, assembly GCA_009831015.1. Classification (NCBI taxonomy): domain Eukaryota; kingdom Viridiplantae; phylum Streptophyta; class Pinopsida; order Pinales; family Pinaceae; genus Picea; species Picea engelmannii. The sequence goes on along the minus strand of ML778775.1, from coordinate 99,139 downwards.
CCCACTTTCTATATCCCATGCATGTATTTAAAAATGTTTCATCTTCTTTATGGAGGTACATATCATTGAAAGAAAGTGACACATTAAATGTGAGGAGAGATCTTATTTCTTCAAAAACTAAAAAGAAACATTGGCCAAGACAAGAAAGTAGAGGAGAGGCTAGTCCCTCTTGGTCCTTCAAATAAGGTAATGTCGCATGGGTTTTAAAGAAATAAGATCTTTCTTTGGAGAAGGAAGTTATATTGGGTGTGAAGATGCCTTCTTTATATGGGTCTTCCCTACGACGTTGCTTCATTGTGCATCAATACCATTTGTTGGGTTTGAAATCACATGACCATTTGATCCTTTTAAAGGTACGATGTATGTCAAAAATATGATTTTATTGTTTGTAATTTTTATTCTTATGCCATGTGATAAAAAAAAATAAAAAAATAATGTGTTAACTTTGTAGTCTCATTATCCTATGCTCATGTGTGGGTGTGTGAACCATGACTTTCCCCATGACCTAAGGCATGTCAGCTCTAAATTATTTTCATTTGTACATTGTATCACATCAAAGGTTATTCATATGGCTAGAATTCCATGGTGGCATCAAGAGATAGCTAAGATTGTTTGCATGTTCGAAAAGGAACTACCGCCAAGTTTCATGGACTTCCAGGTTCGTCTTCTAATTGACCTAGTATATGAGGTTGAATTACTCATGGTGGTCTCCTTTCATTAGATGTTTGTTTTAGAGAGGTACATGAAGAAATTGCAAGGATTTTTTTGTCAAAGGGAAAAACCGGAGGGGTCTATGTAAAAGGAGTAAATATCATATGAGTCTTTCTATTGTTCTAGTGCATACATCAATAATATCGAAAACACACCATGTGCATTGATTTGGGATGAAGAAATGGATGAAGACAAAATAGAATCATAGCTTCTCCAAATGAATGGAAAAAGGCGCTTGATAAATAGTAAGTGACTTATCATTTGTCAAATTTCTACACAGTAACTATTCACAATGAACTTCATAATGTATATTTCCATGATCTCATATGTACTATATGTTCGTTTGATTTCACGAATACATCATCGAATTCTGAAATTCATGCCATCAATAAACACATTCTTTACAATTCGGAGACAACACAGTTGTGGGTCACATTGTACGAACAAAAGAGGAGGAAATGGGAAAGTGATAGGAAATAATTCAAATGGTTGACTGGTAGAAGCATGCCTTATCCTGATCATTTAAATTAAAATATGCCAATGATGTGACCCAACAGTTGGGTTGTTGAAAAAATCAGGGAAAAATGTGATGCATCTGGTCATTACCCACGTGAAGAAGAGAATGCACTAAGCATAGGGATTGGTTGCATCAACTCGGTAATAATATTTTCTGTACATAATTTTTAACTTCTTAATGCATATTTGAATTACAAGTACATCTATATTATTTTATATTTTAATGATTGGGTTATTAGACACATATTGACACTTTTCTTTGTTCACTTTTTTATAGGTGCATTTGTTCCCCTCTATGTGGGCATATGGACATCATTTTCGCACAGAGGATGACGATGATGGACACATGACACAAGATTGTGGAGTCGAACTCAAATTCGACCAATCTAGTCGTGCTAGCCACCGTGATCAAAACACCATACAAGGGAAGTTAGGTTACGTTGAAAATATACAAGAGATTATTCTAGTGGACTACTCTTCTTTCCATTGTGTTATTTTTAGGTGCAAGTGGAGGGACACCTTTGATCAGAATAATGTAAAGGAATATTGTGATAGTGGGATTATATGTATCAAATCTAAAAAGATGTTGGATGAAGCTAAGGAGCCTTTTGTTTTCCCAAAACACTGCAACCAAGTGTTTTTTTACCCATATGTGTTGGATAGGGATTAGTGGCTTGTATTAAGACACGACTGTGGATCAAAACATATTTTTGAGAACAACAGTGGTATCATGCCAAGAAAGGAATATAATGAGGGTGATGACGACATATAGTGATATGTACATGTTTTATTTCATATTTAATATTGTTGTTCAATCTTTTTGTTATCTTCTTTATTTCACTAATTATATTTTGTTTTATTCATATTCTAACAGAGGAAATGTTAAGTTAATTATAACAAATCTTTGAATAATTTTAGTTGGTTAGCAATCAGTTTGATGCCTAATGTGTTTGTCCTTCAAATTATTTTTTATTGCATTGAATGATTTTATTTTGAACATATTTATATGGCGTTGCATATATTTAAAAATGTTACATCTTCTTTAAGTATTTCCAATTGTGAAATCCTGAAAAATGTTGAATGCAGTCGACCTTTTAATGCAATATGAAATTCTACTTTTTATGTTTATATAATTATATGTAATAATATGGTTGATATTTATGTTTAATAGTACAACATGTTTTAAGATATGTTAACATGATGATTCAAAAATGAGTTTGTGTTCATTTATTTTGTAGATTTAAAAGTAAGATAAACAAAAAAAGGTGGTTTATAATTAAAAAATTAAATTTATAAAATGATTTAGTGATAATTTTGTTTTTAACTAAAGTAGTGTTTGTTAGTTTACATACTTTTATCATTTATTTTGAAAATATTTATAAAATTATTCCCCCAATGTTGAGTAAAACCACAATTAATGATGTAATTTAAAATATGACAGCAATCAACTTACGAAATAATGAAAAAAATAACAATAAGAAAATTTGCATCCATAAAAATTTAAAGGCAAGTGAATGCTTATCATTGGAGATCATAACTTTTTATGATAACAATTTTTAGTGTAGAAGAGTTTATTCAAAAAGAGTAATTAGTACAATGGAAAATAATATTTATTCATATGTAATTTGTTTTTTGAAGAAAAAAAGAGTTAGAATGAATATGTATAATGAACTATCTATGCAATTATAGTTTCAATTTTATAATTATAATTTAAACCATATTGAAATTTGTAATTTATAAAAGTAAACACGATGATGATAACCATCTTATAAAAAACATAAACAACATCTAAAATACACATTTATATTCACTAGCTAACATCATCTAATTATATATACCTCTAACACATATAAACATCATAAATTAGCTACAACACATATCTAATAATTTAATAGGGCATCATCATTGTGATCACATCTAACAAAGGACAATCACTTTATAACATCCTCATCACACACATATAACAAGAATCATTTACTATACTCATCTATAAAGCACATTTAGCATTAAACATATCTAACATGACCTAAACATTTACACATCAACATCAACATATAAATTAATTAAGTATATCATCATGATCAACAAGAAAAATGCACATCTAATGAACAATGATATAACATACACATCTATCAAGAACATTTAAAAAACATATCTAACATGACCTAACAATATACACATCAACATAAACATATAAATTAAGTACATCATCAACATGATGAATAGAAAAAGTACACCATATATA
>ML778775.1:12208-39365 GCA_009831015.1 Picea engelmannii | reverse complement strand
GTAGGTAAAAGTATACGAGATGGTCAGGACTCGAAGGGGTCGAGGCAAAGGAGCATTGTCACGGGCACCGCCAACACCACCAACACCACCACCATCGCCCGAACTAACCATCATACTACGCTCGTTGGAAGCCATTAATGAGACTTTAAAGGGTCGCCAACCGACAGGGACTGAAGTGGAACCTCCACCATCTGGAACAGGTAATCCAGAAGCATCAAGGGATTAAGGGGGAGGAATCCCACCTGAAGACATCACACGAGAATTGTAGAAGATCAAACTTCCTGAGTTTTCCGGAGGTTACGCTAGTGAACGCGCGGAAGCATGGTTGGAAGGCATGACAAGGTGTTTTGCCTTGAGGGACTATGCATCCAACTCGAAGGCAAAGATCACAACTTTTCAGTTAAGAGACAACGCCTTGAACTGGTGGGGAAAATTGGAAAGACAACTACACCTTATCCCAGACACAGTATCTTGGGAACTTTTCGAGGAGAGGTTCTGACGGAAATATCTACCAGCCTACTATGAGGAACAACAGATAGGAGCATTTCATGCCTTAGTACAAGGAAACAAAACTGTAGAAGAATACGAGATCAGGTTTATGGAACTGTTCAAGTATGTTTCGTATATGGACAATGACCAAAGACAGGAAGAGCACTTCATCTATGGATTGAAATCGAAGATAAGAGCTATGGTGCAGATGTGGAAACCGTCTTCAGTGGCGGAGGTGGTGGAAAATGCGTGATACGCGGAAGAACACATGAATTTAACTGGGGGTACAAGATCGACATTTCCGCATCGACCAGGATTCGTAGGAAAGATCTCGAGGACATTTCCTAGGGGAGGGGGCTCAAGGCCACCACCTTATGGTAACAGGGTTGTGCCAAGGACAGTAGCTGCAGGGATTTCAATGGAAGCTAGTTCAGCATCTCGTTCATCGCCAACATTGCAGACAGGTCCACGACCATCTAGGGGAACAGCTAGTAGGGGCAGGGGTTTCAGGGGAAGGAACTCATTTCAGAATTAGTCACATAATAGTGCACCGGTTCAATCTCGTATTACCTGTTGGAGATGTGAAGGAGCCCATTACTGACGGGACTGCCCAGAGTTACAATCAGGGTTTGTACATAGAGAAGGAAAGGCACCGATGGGGAGATCCAGTAGTAGCCACAAGACTTACGCAGCAGTTAATAACTGCTAGGTCGAACATCGTTCCATAGTAGTAGAGTCATCAGGTATGCTAAATCATGTCAATGTTAAGATTTTGTTTGATTCTGGTGCAACAGATAGTTTCATTTCACCATCTGCATTAGAAAAGAGTGGGTTGGCAGCCTACGAGCACGATGACTTTAAACAAGTCGAGATGGCTTAGGGGGAAAGACAAGCTGTAGGACCCAGTGTAGATAACTGTATAGTAGACCTACGAGTGTGCACTACCAGGTTAAAGGTATATGTCACTTCTCTTGGGGCGTGTGACCTAATCATTGGAATGGATTGGTTAGCAGCACATTGAGCTTTGGTAGATTGTTTCGCAAAGAGGGTGCTTTTTGTCGATGATGAAGGAAGACCAGTGCAGATACAGGGTGTACAGAGAAAAGTATCATTATGCTTTATATCAACTATGAAGGTCAAGCGATGCTTGAGACAAGGGTGTCAACTTTATATAGTGGAAGCAGTGAATGAAAGGAAGGGACCCTCATTAGACCAGTACCCAGTATTGTTAGAATTTCAAGATGTTTTCCCGAACGAGTTACCAGGGTTTCCTCCTGAGAGGGAGCTTGATTTTACCATTGAGATAAAACCTGGAGCAAAACCAATATCTAAGAATCTGTATCAGATGACGGCGTCAGAACTTTGTGAATTGCAAATGCAGTTGAAAGAGTTACTGGACTTAGGGATAATAAGGCCCAGTGTCTCACCTTGGGGCACACTGGTAATTTTTGTAAAGAAGAAGGATGGATCCTTACGACTGTGTATAGACTACAGGGACTTGAATCGTGCTACAGTGAAAAATAGGTACCCAATGCCGTGAATAGATGACCTCTTCGATCAGATGAAAGGAGCAGCGGTATTCGCAAATATCGATTTACGATCAGGGTATCATCAGTTAAGGATTAAGGAAGGTGATATCCCAAAAAATGCCTTTCAGACTCGGTTTGGACATTAGGAGTTTGTTGTAGTACCTTTCGGATTGACCAATGCGCCGGCAGTATACATGAGCCTCATGAACGACGTATTCCAGAAGTACTTAGACCGTTTTGTACAAGTCTTTTTAGATGACATCCTAGTCTATTCCAAGAATGAAAGAGAACATGAGGAACACTTACGAATAGTGTTGTCTTGCCTTAGAGAGAAAAAATTGTATGGGAAGTTGCCGAAGTGTTCCTTCTTCCAGAAAGAAATCCACTATTTAGGTCATATCATTTCCAGCGAAGGAATCTCTGTGGACCCAGAAAAGGTAAAGGCCATTAAGGAGTGGCCAGTGTCAAAAAATGCCCATGAGGTGAGGAGATTCATGGAGCTAGCGGGTTATTACCGGAGATTTGTGGAAGGATTCTCAAAAATAGCGAAACCCATCACCACTTTGCAATGCAAGGAGGTCAGGTATGAATGGACAGAAGAATGTGATAGTGCATTCATTGAACTTAAGAGATTACTAACTAGTACACCAATTCTACGAGTGTCAGATATGGCAAAGGACTTCACAGTCTGCATGGATGCCTCAAAACAAGGGTTGGGGGCCGTGCGGATGCAGGATAGAGGAGTGATATCTTATGCATCAAGAAAGTTGAAGAAGCACGAAGAGTTATACGTGATTCATGATTTAGATTTAGCATCTGTAATGCTAGCTTTGAAACTTTGGAGGCACTATCTTGTGGGGTGAAACTTTGTGCTCAAAATGTACCATCAAAGTTTAAAACATCTCTTCACTCAAAGAGATTTGAATGCCAGGAAAAGGCGATGGAGTGAGTTTATGAGTGAGTACGATCTTGGTATTTCATATATAAAGGGAAAGGAAAATGTGGTCGCAGATGCCTTGAGTAGGAGACCACATATCTTCTCCTTAGTAACCTTAAAGGTCAATATAAGGGAACATGTGTTGACACAACTACCAGGAGACAGTTGGTATTTAAAGGTTACTTCAAACCTCCAGTGTGAGAAGCAGTTAGTTCCAAAGTACGAGGGATATAGTCTGGAAACAGACGGACTATTAAGATATCGATGAAGGATGTACATCCCTGAGAATGGGGATATTTGAAGCGTCATACTGAAGGAAGCCCATAGATCACTTTATTGTGCACATCCGGGTGTGAAGAAGATGTACACAGATATGAAGAAGCTCTTCTTTTGGGTAGGCATGAAGTTTGATGTAGTCCATTTCATCGCCAAATGCCTAGAGTGTCAATAGGTGAAAGTTGACCACCATCACCCGGCAGGCCTCCTACAACCACATGATGTCCCTATGTCCAAGTGGGAATTCATCTCTTTGGATTTTGTTGTAGGGTTATCGTTCACATCTCATAGACACAATGCCATTCTTGTGATAGTAGATAAATTAACCAAGAGTGCTCATTTCATTCCAGTTAGAGACACTTACGATGTTACTGATGTAACACGAGTGTTCATAAGCGAGGTTATCCATTTGCATGGGATACCAAAGAAGATTATTTCAGATAGGGACTCCAGATTCACTTCCAGATTTTGGACAACTTTACAGTCAGCATTGGGGCCTCAGTTGAATTTAAGCACAACTTATCATCTTGAAATAGATGGGCAAACTGAGAGAGTAAATCAAGTCATGGAAGACATTCTTAGGATGTATGTAATGGATAATCAAACCCAGTGGGAGAAGTACCTACCTTTGGTAGAGTTTGCCTACAATAACAATTATCATAGTTCCATCATAATGCTACCATACGAAGCTTTGTATGGGAGGCCATGCAGAATGCCATTGAGTTGGGATAGACTAGAAGACCGAGTAATAGTTGGGACAGAATTGATTCAAGAAATGGAGGAGCGGTTGATTCAAATTAGACAGAGACTAAAGGAAGCACAGGATAGGCAAAAAATCTATGCAGATGCACACAGGGTCGACCGAAGTTATGAAGTGGGGGACCAGGTTTTCATTTGTATCAAGCCTAATAAGAGTACCATACGGTTTGGAAAGGGGACACAGTTGTCACCTTGGTTTATAGGGCCGTTCAGGATCCAAGATAAAATTGGACCCGTTGCCTATCGCCTCATACTGCCACCCCATTTGCATAAAACTCATAATGTGTTTCATGTCTCTGTTTTACGTCATTATGTTGCTGATGAATCACATAAACTAAATTGGAAAGAATTGTAGGTATCGGACGTGGGAACCCTCACGGTAGAACTGTTACGCATATTGGATCGTAGAGTCCGACAACTCAGGAACCGTCTGGTAGACCAAGTTAAGGTCCAGTGGGACAAGTATAGTCCAGGATCTGCTACTTGGGAACATGCCGAGACACTATGATGAGACTATCCATCACTATTTTGACCACTTCGAGAACATGTTTCTCGAAGGTGGGGTGTATGTAACACAACCTTTTTACTTAGACAGCCAGGATTACCTGAGGCCTATACACTTTATTTCCTAGTCACAGTGAAACTATTAAGTGATACACTTAAACTTTAAAATTTATGAACTTCAATTATCTTTTAATGAATTGGTTAATGGTCATATTAGTCAGGAGCTCTGCAACTAGGAAACAAACCCTAGCGCGCCAAAATTCCAAAACCCGTGATTGCCTGATGCTTGCTCTGACGCTAGAGCACTGACCACTAACTTCATCGATCTGCAGACCAGAGCTCAGCAAGGTTCCTGTCAGCCTCTCAATGGGCTCGGGGGAGGGGGGGAAAACCCCCTCGTACAGCTACATCGCCGCTAACGACAAGGCCGGGTCCCGCGCTAAAAGGCCGGCCTTCGAACCACCGATGCACATGCGGGAGAAGTTGTTTACCCAGGAACAAGTCGCCAGCAAAGAAATGGACTTGGACCCCAGCACATCTCACGCGCAACCTTCCAAAAACTGGCTGCCAGGTAAGTGCATCCCCCAAATGGATAAACCGCCTCTGTACCAAATAAAATCGACTAGGGTTGGGGAACACACCCAGTTCATGATGGAACACGCACTAATAGGCAAATTCTTAGGCCTCTGGCTGACTGAGAGGGATCTCACTCGCTGGATTAAAGACTGGTGGAACCCTAAAGGAGACTATGAGGTTCAGCTCAGCTCCAAGGGTTTTTTCACAATCATACTATATAATATTGAAGACAAAGACAGAATATTTGACAATGGACCATACTTTTATAACTCAGCGAGCCTTTTTCTAAGGTTCTGGACTGATAGATTTAACCCAGAATAAGAATACTTCACAAGAGCCCCGGTCTGGATCAGGCTCTACTCCCTCCCTCAGGAATTTTGGTTAGAAGAAATACTCATGGGCATAGGGAACATGGTGGGTCAATACGTCAAGGCTTCAGAGGCCACAAAGATACGAAAGTATACATCATACGCCCGCATCTGCATATATATGGATATCTCGAAGGCCTTGTCGGGCTCCATCACTTTAGAATACCAGGACGAGGCCTGGAATCAAACAATAGACTACGAGCATATACCCTTTAGATGTCGGAAATGCCATGAGCACGACCATCTATTCAGGGACTGCCCCCTGAACGCGCCAGCCCCTAAAACCCCTGAAGCCATGCAAAAGGACGGCTTCACCAATGTCACAGGCAGGAGAAAGAACCCTCCAAGAAAACAGAACCAGAACGCGGCCCCAAAGGCCCCCTCCAAGAACTCTTTTGATGCCCTGAACCAGCTTTCGAAGGAGACAAATTTACAGAACCCTCCCCAAGGAACAGAGCAAGGAAAAGGTAAAATCCCAGAAGTGCCACAGGAAACACATCCGAAGGGCTCAACTCAGCCAACTCAATCTGATAGGGAAGAAGACACTATTATGATCATGGATGAAACGGATCTGGCAGATATCGACCTGGAACAACTAGAAGAAGCACTTAATCAAAAGGATCTACATCACCTCCCAATGGACCAGCTAAGGAAAGTGCATAAAGTGTTCACCAACTCATCTGCGCGATCAACAGCTAGGTTGGGCATAGCGGTAGATATGCACACAGAGCAAAAAAAAATTACCAAGGAAAACAAAAGGCATGGCCGCAAACCAGCCCAACAACTCATTAAGGAAGCAGGGCACTTAATGATCAACTCTGGACAGATACAAAGGCTTTCGGAGGGATATCTCCACCCCCCCCCCCACCATCTGTATGATGAAGATAATATCATGGAATATCAGGGGACTAAATGGAAGATCCAAGCAACGGATCCTCCGAGACTGTATCAGAACAGAGAATCCAGATATCTTATTATCGCAGGAAACCAAATGTGCAGGGAGGGAGGCGGAGAACATTTTCCGAAACAGCTGGAAGAATGGAGAGTTTCTTTACCATGACTCAGTAGGGACCGCAGGAGGACTAGCCATACTTTGGAACCCGCAGGTGGTCACTCTGCTTCATCCCCTCTCCACCAAAAACACTCTAACAGCTCTCTATAAGGAGGTGGCTTCATCCAAGGATGGCGCTATCACAAACGTCTACAGCCCGCAGTCTATACAAGACAAGGAAAGATTTATTCGATCTCTTCACTATGTCCAAACCCTCATACACACTCCGCACTGGATAATCGGAGGTGATTTTAACATGATCTTAACATTGGAAGAAAAAGTAGGAGGCTCAAAAAGATTAGAACAGGATAGTGGTATGTTCAAAACCCTAATAGAACACTTGAACTTGGTTGACATGGAGACCCAGAATGGAATCTTCACCTGGTCCAACAAAAGAATAGGGCAACAGCACGTGGCTTGCAGACTGGACCGTTTTATAGTGACAGAGGCGCTTCTTGAAAGTGACCAGGCTTTGGAAGCAAACATTGTCCCGAAAGCAGGGTCAGACCATTGGCCCATTGTCTTCTGCATGGACCCGAGTTTTCCACCGAGGCCCAAACCTTTCCATTTTGAAAATTTCTGGCTCTCTCACCCAGACTTCCACCAATTAGCTCATTCCTGGTGGGCCCAAGCAGAAATTGAGTATGGCACTCATATGTACAAACTCCAGCAGCGCCTCAAGAATTTCAAGTGGTACCTAAAACAATGGAACAAATCCGCATTTGGAGACATTCTCCTGGCGAGGGAAGAGGATCAGCTGTTATTGAAACTAGAGACCTGCAGAGAACAAGAAGAGATCTTGTGGAGGCAGAAATCTAGGGTCCAATGGCTTAAGGAGGGGGAGCGCAACACTAAATTTTTCCACAGGGAAATGACGCACCAAAGACACATCAACCGAATCTCCCAGTTGGAGGACGAGCAAGGGGTTCCAATAAAAGAGCATGACAAAATAGCGGAAGCCCTCAACACTTTCTATCAAGATCTCCTAACAGAGACAAACACAAGAAGGGGGCAGGCCATCCAAAAATTCACCAGGCACATACCACGTCAGATCAATTCGGAGCAGAACAACGCTTTGATGAGGCCTATCACTCAGGCTAAAGTGGACTTAGTAGTAAAGGACATGCCCCCAGGTAAAGCTCCCGGGCCTGATGGCTTCACCACGGACTTCTTCCATCACTGTTGGGACATGGTCAAGGTCGATGTCTGGCTGGTAGTAGAAGAATCCAGAACTTCTGGACAAGTTCTCTCGGCCTTAAACGCCACTTTCATTACCCTCATTCCCAAGGAGGAACGGGCCACCCATCCAAAGCAGTTCTGTCCAATCTCCCTGTGTAATGTTATCTACAAGATAATCACGAAGACTATCGTCAATCGCCTCAAACCGCTTCTGCCGCTCATCATCTCAAAGGAGCAATCCGGCTATGTTGAAGGGAGACAAATTATGGACAGTGTCATATTAGCTAATGAGGTGATCCACTCCCTAAAAACCAGCAAAACTCCAGGTATGCTCATTAAACTTGACCTTTCAAAATCTTTTGACAGGTTAAGCTGGCATTACTTGAGGTCGGTTCTGGATTCCTTTGGCTTCGCGAACATCTGGGTGGACTGGATCCTTAAGCTAACCACTTCATCTTTTTTCTCAATTCTCATCAATGGCACACCCTCGCGACCTTTCATCTCTACCAGGGGAATCAGGCAAGGTGATCCTTTATCTCCTTTCCTCTTTGTTATTATGGCAGAAGGCCTTGGGCGTTATCTAAAAGCAGCTGTCCTAGAAGGAACGCTCGAGGGGCTGCCAATCCACAACCTGAACCCGGCGCCCTCGCACAACCAGTTTTTGGATGACACTCTTCTTATGAACACTCCTACGGGCAGAGAAGCAACCAAGCTCAACTCAATTCTTGCAGACTTCATGGATACGTCAGGTATGCTGCTAAACCTTGAAAAGTCCAAACTCTATTTCTTCAACACGCCAGTCTCGGTTCAGGACCACCTCTCAAGGCTTCTGGGCATAGGAAAATGCACTCTCCCCTCCACCTACTTAGGCATACCCTTAACTGGAGAAGCGGCGAGATCTATCTCATGGGATAGCCTTCTACTATCCATTGCTAACAGGCTGAATAGCTGGACATTCTGACCTCTGAATATTGCGGCAAGATTAGTCTTGCTCAAATCAGTCTTGCAAGCCTTACCTACTTACCTCTTCACTACTTTGGCCGCGCCCATCTCAGTAATCAAAGCCATCAGGAGTCTCCAACGCAACATTCTCTGGAAGGGACACCAGGACAATAAAAAATGGGCCCTTGTCGGATGGGATAAGGTATGTCGACCCAAAACATTCGGAGGACTGGGCATCCGGGACCCGGGGAAAATGAATCAGATCATGGGGGCCAAAATGTGGTGGAGATGGCTACAACATCCACATGAAGTCTGGGCGCAGCTTTGGAAGCAGAAATATGTACCAGCAGAGCAACACGACCAGTTAATTAGATTCAACAAGCAGAGCCCAGGCTCCAATATCTGGAATAAGGCGTGGCGGAATCGATCCCTCATACAACAGCATGCATTCTGGGAAATACGGAATGGTGAGAGTGCACTATTTTGGCAAGACTCGTGGCAACAACTACCTCCTCCTGGCGAAATGGAAAGTCTTCACCCCCTTAAGATCAAGCTGCAACATCATGGCCTCAAAAAGGTAAAAGACTTCTGGCTTCCAAACCATGGGTGACAGCAATGGAGGCCATGGAAGACTAGTAAAACAGAACTACAGATCGTCGAGGACCTCGACCTTCTACCGTGGCAGAAATGCATGCAGCTCAGGAAGATTTATGTTAAGGACGTCAGGGATATTCTCCGATGGGGTCACTCTACCTCAGGAGTTTTCTCAGTCAAAGAGGCCTACCACCTCCTCACGTGCCCTCCTCAAGCCCCAGAAGGAATATGGGGTAAAGTCTGGTTGCCTTTCCTCTGGCCCAAAATTTCCCTCTTTCTTTGGTTAACAGCTCATAATCGTATCCTCACTTGGGACAATATCATTAAAAGGGTCTTCACAGGCCCTTCCATATGCTCCCTATGCCAACAAAAGGAGGAAACCCTGGAACACCTTCTCAACAACTGTCACTATAGTCAGCAAATTTGAGACTGGGGAGCTCAAGTCATGCGCCATTCACAACGAATTCGTGGAAGCATCAGGGACACTCTAGCCAACTGGGGAACTCCCCCCTTCCACAACCCAATTCTCCAGCGCATTTGGCAGCTGCTCCTGGGTTTCTCCCTTTGGTAAATCTGGAAGGAAAGGAATCAAAGAATTTTCAACTCCAAATCTTCCCCTCTAACCGAAACCTAGGAAAAAATAACAGGTTTCATCCGTGAAAATATTCTTAGTAATTCTTGGCTTCAAGATGACATTCAGTGCAAGCCAGAGGAAAGGCTCATTCTGGAAGGATGGAATCTTCATTTACTGATCAATACACAGGGGAAGACCTTCAGAGGGCATGATAGCAGCCCAACGGTTTGGACTCCTCCCCCTCTTGGTTTTTTTAAGATTAACTTCGATGGGGCCTCCAGGGGCAACCCTGGACCAGCTGGTTACGGAGTTGTACTCAGGGACAACATGGGCAAGATAACTCACATGTCTGCTGGTTTCTTGGGTGAAAACACGAACAATGTGGCAGAGATAACCAGTCTATTAAGAGGCCTCCAAATAGCGACCCAGCACCTTTGCCTCCGGCTACTCATTGAAGGGGACTCACAAGTAATAATTCAACTCATACTGAAAATCCTTCATGGCCAATCTCCTGGGCGAATCTCCCCCAGATGGAGACTCTCCGGACTCCTGGAGGATTTTGAGGGCTTCATCCACCCCAGCTTAACCCTCATCCCAGTCCATGTGAAAAGAGAAGCCAACAAGCTGGCCGATCACCTGGCAAATGCAAGAATTGATTCAAAGGAGAATCCCATCTACTGGCAGGCCAACGTTTCAGAAGAAACGGAACTCTCTATGCAGTGCAAAGAGCTTGCTGATAGAGACTTCCCTACCCCGGATGGGGTGACATGCGGTTGAACGGAATGACACCTGGACTCGCACTAGCGTTGTATTTACAGCTGATGGCCGCCACCCTCCTCTCCTCATTTACGTTGATGGTAAGCCACAGCAGAGGGCAGGCAATGGAGGTACTCCTCCCTCACGCGACTATTAACTCTCCACTTGCTCATGAATTCACGGCTGATATGGATGGAAGGAGGATTCATAAGTCTGTTCACGGATTTCATTTCGAGCCCGAGCTGTGGAGGAAAGCTCCTGGAGCGGCAGCGACAGAATTACTTCCTTGTGGGTTCAAACAAGGCTGGCTTCTCTGCACTCTGCACTCATAGTTGCGCTCGGGTTGGTTTTCTCCTATCCCGGCTCAATGTTTGATTGGAATCTTAATTATAATGGTGAGGAGAAGAGGGACACCACGAAGGGGTTCCGCCTGGGAGGCGCTCAAAGCGTAGCGACGCAGGGAGGAGGAGCTTGAACGAGCCTTGGCTCTGGCCTCTTCCTTCCTCGGGAAGAAGGCTCGGGTTGAGAGGAGAGCAATGCTCAACACCATTACTGAGCAAGACGCTAGTTGTAGCCGGATTGAAAAGGAAACCGAGCAAGTGGATTTGTTCCCCGACTGTGTGGTGGTAGAGGACCCGTCAATGGGGGAATGGCTAGGTGACGAGATACCAAAAGCCTTGGAGACGTTCAGCAAGCAGGACGACATGAGCTCAATGACTATGGAAAACTAACCCCCTGGCTGTGTGGTGGAAGAAATCCCATGGGAGGGTGACATGGAAGACACTGTTGCAGTGAAGATGGAGAAGGCAGAGCAGGCAACGGCTCAGGGGGAGCTTGAGACTGGCACTAGCGATGTGGCGGATCAGGCAACTGCTCCTCCAAGTGGCATGGGAGACGGAACACTTGGCCCTTTCTCCAACGATGAGCTCCTGGCCTTGGTTTTTGAGCTCCGTGGACATATAGCGGACTTGGAACACAGGGCTAGCATCATGGGCCAGCGCATTGACCTGCTCCTCGACGTGCTCTCTGGGGTTCCTGCTCAGCGCAAGTGTCCCCTATGCATGCAGAGTTTCGCTATCTCGGTGGGAACTGGTGGGAGCGACACATCACCGGGTGACTAGGCTCCTTGTTTTCCAGGTTTTTTAGTCTTTTTGTTCAAGTGTTATAGGTTTATATAGACTACTGGCATCTGTCCTGGTTTCCTACGGGCAGGACAGATGCCTCTTTTAACTGTATAACTGTATAACCGCTAGTTGTTTCACAATAATGCTGGTTTCCGGTTACCGGCAGCATTTTTTGTGGTGACTGTAGCTTTGTGACTGGTTATTTTGGCATGACTTTGAGATAATATAATATAGCAGGAACTACCCTTTTTTATTTAAAAAAAAAAAAAAAATTATGAACTTCTATGAATGTTTAAATGTTACCGATGATGATGCATGTAATGCGATCTATTATGTGAATGTGAATTTCACGAATGTTTAAATGTTATTGATGATGATGTATAGGATGCGACATACTGTGAGAAAGTGAAAGTAATGAATATTTAAATACTATTAGAATGATGTTGGATACAATGTAGTCTATTTTGGGAAATGATAATCTTGTGAATGGGTGACGAGTTTGAATTATGGGATATTATGAAATCTAATTCTAATTGGAAAACTTTGATGTTAATGTATCGGTATGGAGATACCAAATTGAAATGATGATAGTATGCAATTATATGATGATAATGCATAGAAATGTATGAGTTGTGTTGCAGACTAACCTGCAGGTTATGGGCTATGAAATAGCCAAGACATTATGATGATGAAAGTGGATGACAGGACCACTAACCGAGAAACATTATGGTATGAATAATATATGTGAAATTTCTATTGATTTGGATGCATTGCTATGATATGTGTACTAGTGCATGATTTTGGTACTGACACTGCCCAAAACCGAATAAACGATGACAAAAACTCCAGCAAAACGGTGTCCCTATATGTTCCATTATAGGGTGTTGACCCTAGTTCTGTTAGGAGGGGTGGAGGAATTTCCCACCGTGTATCCTCCATTGTAGGGTGTTGACCCTGGTTCTGTTAGGAGGGGTGGAGGCATTTCCCACCATGTATCCTCCATTTTAGGGTGTTAACCCTGGTTCTGTTAGGAGGGGTGGAGGCATTTCCCACTGTGTATCCTCCATTATAGGGTGTTGACCCTAGTTCTGTTAGGAGGGGTGGAGGCATTTCCCACCGTGTATCCTCCATTGTAGGGTGTTGACCCTGGTTCTATTAGGAGGGGTGGAGGTGCTTCTCACCGTGTATCATCCATCGTAGGGTGTGGACCCTAGATATGATTAGGAGGGGTGGAGGAATTTACCACCATGTATCCTCTGAAACCTGAAGTCATGGGAGAACGGTGATAGTTCACGCTCCCCAAGATGTGTGATGATGACTGTCAGTTGCCCGCTAGGGAAGCTTGGTCGAGATAATGACACTTCCACTTACGGGTTCTATTTGGAGTTAGGTCAATATAGTTGACGCTCCAAGATATTCTAGCAGAGGAAGGATAGGAATGGAGATGGAAGTAGGTTAGGGAGGAAGGATGAGTAGAATAGTTAAAAAAAAAATAATATGGAGATTTGTCTTGTGGTGAAATTTGATGTATTCCCTTCTGTTAAAACCCTATATAATAGGGAATCAGTGTTCTGAATAATATTTGTGTTTTCTGGGCACATGTGTTCGCTCACGACGCTTGGCGAAGGCAGCAGAAAATGCCCCACACTGACCAAGCATAAGATGGATGCTTGCGCGCAAGTTTCAAAGTGAGTTCTGGTGCATTTTTGGAGAAAATCTGTGAATTGGTTTGAAAGGAAAAAAAATGGTTATTCTTGTGGGTAAATGTAAAATTGGGTTTATTAGCTATTTTTGGTAAATTTATTAAAAAAAAAAATGGCCTTTTCCTTTATGCATAGTTTTATTAAAAAATTATCAAAATGTTCAGCAAAAGGTCATATTGGTCGAGGACCAATCTCCACACATTCAACACCAAGAGCTGACACACAATCCAATGTCAGCGCAAACACCAAACCCCAACGCCCAAGCCTCGGGCTCGGGCTCACTTCATCGAATGCATATTGCAAATACGCCAATATATAAAGGTTTTTAAATCCCTTCTCCACGAAAATGTGGGATATTGCGTAGAGAATTTAAAAAATATATATAAACACAGTTTTAAAACCCCGGGCCAGGTGTTGAAACAGAGTCGAGGTGTCCAACGCAAAGAGCAGCAACTCCGACTTATGGTTTTCAGAGAGCTCTTTATGATGGAATTTGCATGTTGTTTCTAGCTCTGTTAGATCAGCCAAGTGCAGTAGTAATGGAAGGAATTATTGCTTCAGTGCTACTTAAGGAGTCTGGAGCTACAGGTGCAAAAGCATTAAACTCACTACTTAATGCACCTCTTTGCACCAGTCGTGATCATGTTCAATTTTGAACAGTACTGGATTGAGAAAGGAACATCTCAAGTGTCTAAGGCATCTGATGAATTTTTCAAACGCTATGTTCTCACAAACAGTATAAGAGGGCACCTAACGAATATTGCAAGGGCTATTTTTATTCATAGATATCCTGTCCTATTGTAAGGTCCGACATCTAGTGGTAAAACAAGTTCGATTGAATATCTTGCAACTGTTACTGGTCACCGGTTTGTTCGCATCAACAACCATGAGCACATAGATTTACAGGAATACCTTGGCACCTACATCACAAAATCTTCTGGAAAGCTAATATTTCAGGAAGGAACATTGGTTGAGGCAGTGCGCAAGGGTTATTGGATTGCTTTAGATGAGCTCAACCTAGCACCTTCAGATGTACTGGAAGCTTTAAATCATTTGCTTGATGACAATAGAGAACTCTTTGTACCAGAACTTCAGGCAACAGTTAAACCTCATCCTCATTTTATGTTATTTGCAACTCAGAACCCCCTAGAACTTATGGTGGTCGTAAAGTACTCTCTCATGCTTTTCGTAATCGTTTTTTTGGAAATTCATGTAGATGATATCCCAGAAGATGAATTGTGCATGATTTTCGAAAGGCGATGTGAAGTTCCTTCTAGCTATGCAAGCAAAATGGTAGAGGTTATGAAAGACCTGCAGAGGCATAGGCAAAGCAACAAAGTTTTGATGGGAAGCATGGATTTATTACTCCTCGTGATTTATTCTGAGGGGCAGAGTGGTTCAAAAATTCTGGTAAATCTTATGAGGATTTGGCGATAGATGGTTATATGTTGCTTGCTGGAAGGCTGCGAGATGAAGGTGAAAAGGCTATTGTTCAAAGGATATTAGAGAAACATCTTCGTGTGAAGATTGATATTGGAAAATTGTACTCAGAGGATTCTACAAGATGGCAAGAGGTTGTTAAGTTATCTACTTCTTCTCAAGCTTTGGCAACACTTGACAAAGTTGTATGGACTAAAATCCTAAGAAAATTATTCTATGGAGCGTTGCTATAAGCACCGTGAGCCTGTGCTTCTTGTTTACAAATTGAAGGCACCAGTCCTACGACAGACAAAAGTCATTATACAAGGATCATAGTATCATTTGGAAGGATCCCTTCTCGTGGGAAAAATATCCCGCTCTAGTCATTGACTAAAACATGTGGCAAACAAGGAACCCTTTTTCAACAGTGATCCATATATTTGGGTAACAATTGCATAGATGGCAGACAGGGTTTTTGGTTACAGGGAGGTGGCAGAGAAGTTAAGCACAGGTGGCATAGCAGTTACACATAGGTGGCAGAGCATCATTGTTTAAAAGAATCGATCTTACAACTGGCAGCTGCTCTTAAACAACCTCCAACATTTAACTAATTCTGCATCTATCTGTTTTAATGCCATTGGAGTGAATTTGCCAGCAAACCACAACTGACTCCAGATGTCGAAAAGGCAGATACCAAATCTAGTTTCCAGTCATTTGTTGTTCGATTTGTTTGAGGAAGAAATTGACAAGTGTTTATTTTGTAACTATTTACTATTCTTAGAAAACAGAATTAAGGCCCGAATCTTTGAAGGCTGGGGGGATTTTGCATTATAAATACACTTGTAAAAGATAGAATGAGAGTTCGACTAGGCTGAAGAGGAGAGGCTCGACCTGTGTGAGAGGTCTTGATCTGTAACTCTTATTTATTTATTTGCTAGAGTTGAGGGCTGTGTTTTTATCCAGAGAATGTCTCTGTATTTTTTTTAATGAATGATCAGTGATGGACTAGTTTTTCTACAGGATTCTTGTGTAGTGATATTGGTGGAGTTTCTCCCTGTTAAATGTTTTCCTGTCTTTTTTATCAATTTGTTTTCAGTTCTTATTACCAGAAGGAGAGTAGCAGGGGCAGAATTTATCATCAAATACTCTGCTTCTCAGCTTCTGATAATCTTTATGTTGATCTTCTAAAGGGATGGTTTAGGAATTCTTAGCTTCTTTTTTGCCTGTCTCTTTCCTCACCTATTCCTTCCTCAAACCAATGCCATCGACACTTAATTCAATCCAATATTGATGCTACCTTTCCCTGTGAAAGAGCCTTGTCCATATATGAGATTGAATCACCTTGCTTAAAACGTAGATCCCATTTTCCCAATGGCCCTCCTTGTTGTCCCAAATTGACCACTTAAAAACCAAAACTAAAACCCTATACTCTTATAACTAGCCTAAAATCCATCCCTTACAAACAAAGATAAATTTTAAAGAAAGATCCCTCTCTGAGTCTTGGAGGGCTAGATCCAAGACTCTAAGCGGTTTGAGGTTACCTCTTTGATTGCCTCAGCAACCTTAGGCAAATTACAGAGTGCTAACATTTTTGGCGACTCCACTGGGGAGCTTCCCCAGAGATGCACTTCAAGTTCAGTTTTGACTTCTGATGGTGAACAGAAGTCAAACACAGAAAGGCTGTACCATTCACCTGGCGACTCCATTGCTCAAGATCCCAAGCTTAAAATATCGTAAGTGACTTCACTACTGAAGAATCCATATTTCAGAGCCCTGACGAAGTTTCAAGATGATGGGGTATGAGGTAAACCCTATATATCCTGTTGGCATAGAAAAATTAAGAAATATGTTAGCAGAAATGCCCATTGACGAAGAATTTTTACAAATTTTATTTCGTATTCTGGACTCAAGCAAACTCTCTCAGAAACATAAAGATTGTTTTTTCAAGTTAGTTGTTGAAAAACTTGAAAAGGATATTTATCTTTTGAAGGCTCATAAGAAATTGGAAGAGAAACTCACGTCTCCAGAACCAAAAGATAGTGTATCATCTTTCGATTTTCTGATTGATGAATCTTTTGTTGACAAGCATAAGTATGATGTTGAACAGTTGCAGTCATGGTTTGATATTAAGGACACAGATGGGAAACTTGTCCATGTTAAAGTGCTAAAGGAATACCCAGAGAATCAACAAAAAGATCATATATTTATTGACCCAGTTGCAAATTATATGGAGCTCTTTTTCAGTGTAACTGTTCAAACATGTTTCTTCTGCAAGAACCCGAGCTATCATCCGTTGCCAGTACATATTGCAGCCTTGATTTTCATCAAGCATGATGAGGAGACCCAATCATGGGATCAACTGCCGAGTTGGCTTCATTGGCACTATTTCATTACCTGATTGAAGCAGTAACTGTTAGATTAGGGTAGGTAGGATGCCAATAAGCTCATCAGAATGAGCATCTTTTCTTTTTGTTTCTTCATGGTTTTATTTTCAGTTTACAGTTTGGGGGTAGCCCAATGATCAGCTGGTCGGCGAAATTCAGAGTTCATGGATTCTAAACACCTCTTTCAGAGTTATCTTCCCCAAGTGGAGCCTATGTTAGAACCCTATATAATAGGGAATCAGTGTTCTGAATAATATTTGTGTTTTCCGGGCACATGTGTTCGCTCACGACGCTTGGCGAAGGCGACAGAAAACGCCCGACACTGACCAAGCATAAGATGGATGCTTGCACACAAGTTTCAAAGCGAGTTCTCGTGCATTTTTGGCAAAACTCTGTGAATTGGTTTGAAAGGCAAAAAATGGTTATTCTTGTGGGTAAATGTAAAATTGGGTTTATTAGCTATTTTTGGTAAATTTATTAAAAAAAAAATGGCCTTTGCCTTTATGCATAGTTTTATTAAAAAATTATCAAATTGTTCAGCAAAAGGTCATATTGGCTGAGGACCAATCTCCACACATTCAACACACAAGCCAAAGTCAGCGCAAGCTCCAAACCCCAACGCCCAAGCCTCGGGCTCAGGCTCACTTCATCGAATGCATATTGCAAATACGCGAATATATAAAGGTTTTTAAATCCCTTCTCCACGCAAATGTGGGATATTGCACAGAGAATTTAAAAAATATATATAAACACAGTTTTAAAACCCCGGGCCAGGTGTTGAAACAAAGTCGAGGTGTCCAACGCAAAGAGCAGCAACTCCGATTTATGGTTTTCAGAGAGCTCTTTATGATGGAATTTGCATGTTGTTTCTAGCTCTATTAGATCAGCCAAGTGCAGTAGTAATGGAAGGAATGATTGCTTCAGTGCTACTTAAGGAGTCTGGAGCTACATGTGCAAAGGCATTAAATCCACTACTTAATGCACCTCTTTGCACCAGTCGTGATCATGTTCAGTTTTGAATAGTACTGTATTGAGAAAGGAACATCTCAAGTGTCTAAGACATCTGATGAATTTTTCAAGTGCTATGTTCTCACAAAGAGTATAAGAGGGCACCTAACGAATCTTGCAAGGTATTTTTTTATTCTTAGATATCCTTTCCTATTGTAAGGTCTGACCTCTAGTGGTAAAACAAGTTTGATTGAATATATTGCAACTGTTACTGGTCACCGGTTTGTTTGCATCAACAACCATGAGCACATAGATTTACAGGAATACCTTGGCACCTACATCACAGAATATTCTGGAAAGCTAATATTTCAGGAAGGAACATTGGTTGAGGCAGTGTGAAAGGGTTATTGGATTGCTTTAGATGAGCTTAACCTAGCACCTTCAGATGTACTGGAAGCTTTAAATCGTTTGCTTGATGACAATAGAGAACTCTTTGTACCAGAACTTCAGGCAACAGTTAAACCTCATCCTCATTTTATGTTATTTGCAACTCAGAACCCCCTAGAACTTATGGTGGTCGTAAAGTACTCTCTCGTGCTTTCCGTAATCCGTTTTTTGGAAATTCATGTAGATGATATCCCAGAAGATGAATTGTGCATGATTTTGGAAAGGCGATGTGAAGTTCCTCCTAGCTATGCAAGCAAAATGGTAGAGGTTATGAAAGACCTGCAGAGGCATATGCAAAGCAACAAAGTTTTGCTGGGAAGCATGGATTTATTACTCCTCGTGATTTATTCCGGGGGGAAGAGTGGTTCAAAAAGTCTGGTAAATCTTATGAGGATTTGGCGATAGACGGTTATATGTTGCTTGCTGGAAGGCTGCGAGATGAAGGTGAAAGGCTTTCGTTCAAAGGATATTAGAGAAACATCTTCGTGTGAAGATTGATATTGGGAAATTGTACTCAGAGGATTCTACAAAATGGAAAGAGGTTGTTAAGTTATCTACTTCTTCTCAAGCTTTGGCAACACTTGACAAAGTTGTATGGACTAAAAGCCTGACAAGATTATTCCATGGAGCGTTTCTATAAGCACCGTGAGCCTGTTCTTCCTGTTTACAAATTGAAGGCACCAGTCCTACGACAGACAAAAGTCATTATACAAGGATCATAGTATCATTTGGAAGGATCCCTTCTCGTGGGCAAAATATCCCGCTCTAGTCATTGACTGAAACATGTGGCAAACAGGGAACCCTTTTTCAACAGTGATCCATATATTTGGGTAACAATTGCACAGATGGCAGACAGGGTTTTCGGTTACAGGGAGGTGGCAGAGCAGTTAAGCATAGGTGGCATAGCAGTTACACACAGGTGGCAGAGCATCATTGTTTAAAAGCATCAATCTTACAACTGGCAGCTGCTCTTAAACAACCTCCATCATTTAACTAATTCTACATCTATATGTTTTAATGCCATTGGAGTGAATTTGCCAGCAAACCACAACTGACTCCAGATGTTGAAGAGGCAGATACCAAATCTAGTTTCCAGTCATTTGTTGTTCGATTTGTTTGAGGAAGAAAATTGACAGGTGTTTATTTTGTAACTATTTACTATTCTTAGAAAACAGAATTAAGGCCCGAATCTTTGAAGGATGGGAGGATTTTGCATTATAAATACACTTGTAAAAGATAGAATGAGGGTTCGACTAGGCTGAAGAGGAGAGGCTCGACCTGTGTGAGAGGTCTTGATCTGTAACTCTTATTTATTTATTTGCTAGAGTTGAGGGCTGTGTTTTTATCCAGAGAATGTCTCTGTATTTTTTTTAATGAATGATCAGTGATGGACTAGTTTTTCTACAGGATTCTTGTGTAGTGATATTGGTGGAGTTTCTCCCTGTTAAATGTTTTCCTGTCTTTTTTATCAATTTGTTTTCAGTTCTTATTACCAGAAGGAGAGTAGCAGGGGCATAATTTATCATCATATAGTCTGCCTCTCAGCTTATGATAATCTTTATGTTGATCTACTAAAGGGTTGGTTTAGGAATTCTTAGTTTCTCCTTTGCCTGTCTTTTTCCTCACCTATTCCTTCCTCAAACCAACACCATCGACACTTAATTCGATCCAATATTTTTGCTACCTTGCCCTGTGAAAGAGCCTTGTCCATATCTGAGATTGAATCACCTTTCTTAAAATGCAGACCCCATTTGCCCAATGGCCCTCCTTGCTGTCCCAAATTGACCACTTAAAAACCAAAACCAAAACCCTATACTCTTGTAACTAGCCTAAAATCCATCCCTTACAAACAAAGCTAAATTTGAAAGAGAGATCCCTCTCTGAGTCTTGGAGGGCTAGATCCAAGACTCGAAGCGGTTCGAGGTTACCTCTGTGATTGCCTCAGCAACCTTAGGCAAATTACAGAGTGCTAACACCTTCAAAAAAAGAAGAAGAGAGAAGTGTATATACATAGATATTCATTATTACATAACTAAACCCGAGTTGTTTAAAATAAGATTGTTAAACCAGATAATTGTGATTAAAGAATTTCTCAAACAATTGATTGATTGTTGTCTTTTATAAAAGAATAGTCTTGCTGACTCGATTGAATGCATACATAAATTACTAAAGGATGACAGTTTTGATTATTAGTACATGCACGAGACTTGCATGTACTAGCTACACATGCATTTCTTGTACATATACACTAGTGTGTATGAGCTTTCTTGACTTACTTACTGATAATGTCAGTTACTTGTTGTGAATGTGTGAACCATGCTCTTTTCCTTTGTACCATCAGATACCTTAACTTCGGGACGAAGTTTCTTGAAGGGTGGGTGTATGTAACGACCCTAGTTGGATAAATGTTTAAAGATTATAAAGTAAAACTAATTAGGGGATTAATTGTGGTAACAAGTTAATAATTAAACAAAGATGATTTAATGATCTTAATAAAGTGAGTTATTAATTAATTAAAGGATATAATTGTGGTTAACTAAGTAATAATTTAACTACAGATCACATTTAATGAACTGAGAAATAAATCTAAGAGATCAATGATATATGATATAAAATGGTTGCGTATGTAACAAGGGATAGCCTATGAATCCCGAGAAGATAAAACATTAAAGGAAGGATAAGGGACATGCACGGTGGTGGTTGAGGAAGTAACTGCACGAGTTGGTGAAGGGGAATAAGGGAGAAAAGGAGGTGGACGTGAGGGGCATTCTAACGGAGGATGAGGGGGATGGATTCTGAAAACTATTGGATTGGCTGTGAGCAGAGAGTTTCTGGTTGTGGCTTTTGATCAGTTGAGGCACCGAGTTGCTGGAGGTTTTGGGCACGGGGGCCAGGATATCCATAGATATCCTAGAGCTAGGTAGTTTTCCTAGTTGGCATGGAGGAAAGTAGGTTTGGGCAGTTATTCTTTGTTTGTGGCAGGTTTGGTCTGTGCATCAGGTAGCAGAAAGGCAACAACAAGGCAAGAAGACAACAGAAATTAGCATCAGAACCAGGTAATTTGCTAAACTATGTGTTTATTTCATTATGCCATGCAATCATTATTCATTGATAAATCTAAGTTACTGAAGTTGATGTTATAAAAATCAATATTATGTTATGAAGTTATTGTCTCAGTTATGAAAACGTATTTCTTATGAAAGTAAATGATGTTTAGAAATATATGGTTGTTACAGTTTCAAGGTTGCATGCCCAGGTTTTCATGGTTGTTTAAGGATCATAAGGCATAGAATTCATTCAAGGTTCAAGAGGATGGGTGGGTAGGTAGGCCCTTGGCCCCATATTTTAAACTAGGGCTCTGATACCATGTGTAGGGCCTGTCCAAATAGAGACTTATAAAACATAAATTTAAATATAGATATGCTATAATAATTTGTATTATGTTCTCTATTCAACATAATAACAACTCACTATTCAACATAATTTAAAATTTAGCAGCATGATAATGAATCACATATTCAGCATAATAAAAAGGAACAATATAACAATAATGAACAACAATAACAATGATAATAAATACCTCAAACTGATGTTGTTTTCCAATTCTGCCCAAGCTGAAGCTCTATCCAAAATTGTCTAACCTTCTAGCCAGCTAGGAACAACCTATCCAGCTCCCTAGCCCTAGGATTCCTTACAGTTTCCTGGACTCCAAGCCCTAAATTCCTAGCAACAAGTGCCCCCTATGAAAGTCCTCAAGAAATCACCTCAAGCAAGCTGTCAGTAATCTAGAAATACAGAACCAGTCCCAAAACTCCCTCTCTTCCTCTTCTCCTTCTCTCCTATGAAAATATTACCCCAAAACAAAATAAGACCCCTCTTCCCGAGTGTTCCCCCTTTCTTTATCCTCCTTTCCTCATTATTCATCGCCTTATCCCCACATTAAGTCTCAACCACCTTATCCCCCCTCCATAAATGGGTCCATCTAACAATACAATTGTATTATTAACTAAGTTTCCATAATAAAAATTAATAATTAATTAAACTAATATTAATTAAATAAATATTTAATCATGATAATTAATTAATTGATTAATTAAACTAATATTCATTAAACAAATATTTAATCATGATATTTAATTAATTAATTAATTAAACTAATATTCATTAAACAAATATTTAATCATGATAATTAATTAATTAATTAGGGTTGTTACATAGGCACAACCCATCCAAGATTCTTCAATATTTGAACAATGTACATTCAACATGCAAATAGTGACCCGTGACTTCTGGAAAGATAATATTAAATTATTTGAATTGCATACTACAATGCCCTGGATAGATGAAACATTTATTGCAATTCTGAATAGAATGTGGACAAACAGTCAAACACACGAAGACTTAACATATATCAATTCGAGGTGCATGTGACTTGCACCAATAGACCCAACCTTCCCTTACCTGTTCTACACGAATAGGGATGTTGGAATGCATAACAGGTTCATCCTATCACTCATGCCTAGTGATGATATTGTTATTAATTCAATTGACCTCGAAGAAGACAATCATGAAAATGTGCCACATCATGAACACATAACCACTTTACCTTTGTAACTTGTCCTAAAAGTAGACATGTTGGTTGAAATATATGCTTGCAACTATGATTCACGGGATGGTGTGGTCAATGGTGCATATGGAATACTCAAAGGCTATACCAAAACATAAAAACTTTATGTCCTCTGGATTAAGTTCCATGAACCACATATAGTCCACCGACAAGAAAGCAAGTTGGATTATATATATAATTCAAACACTGCAAGTGATTGGACACCTATCTTGCAGATATAAAAACCAATATCGACATCAGTAAAGATAGGTCGACTGAAGATTCAAAAAAGTTTCCAATTAAACTTGCATGTGCACATACAATCCACAAATCGCAAGGACTAACACTTGATAGTGTTGCATTTGAGCCTACTGGAATTCAAATGCATGGAATTTTATACACAACATTGTCGTGTGTCAAAAGTATAGACTCTTTGTATTTGGTAAGTCCTCTTACAAAAGATAACTTCAAATTCAAACACAAAGTTCATATTGAAATGCAACGCCTCATGACTACCACAAAGTGGCATCTGAAGAATGATTACCAATCCATACAAACAAACTCATATGTATCAATTCTCTCACTTAACACACATAGCTTACATGCACATATGGATGATATACTCAATGACTATGACACAATGCAATCTGATATTTTGTGCTTACATGAAACATATGTGGCATTATTTATGCAAAACAAACAATTTCCAAATCACAAATGCATACAGAGTTACATTAAACATGGGGTGATGATATTGGTAAAAAAACATGTAACAATTTTGGAGCATATACATTTTCTAAAAAACAATGTTGAGATGGTGCTTGCAAAAGTATTGTTCAATGGATCATAAATTGGAATACTTAATCTCTATTCCGCTCCCCATGCAACATTGTCCAACATACTAAATGTTCTTTCCAATGCATTGGAGCATTTGCATCTGAACGAAACCATTTTCATTGTAGGAGACTTCAACATTGACATATCACAAAATAATGCTAGAACAAAAGAATTGGAAAAGTGCATGTGCAAATATAATTTCCGCTTTCTTTTGAACAACACAAGGAATGTAAAAAATGCACTTATTGACCATGTATGGTCAAATGTGCCCATTTCTCAGTACAACGTCTTTATCTTAAACACATACTGGTCTGATCACGATACAATTGGTATTGCACTTGAATTATGAGAGACACATCAAACATATTGAAAAATCATATTTCTATGTTTCAATGCATATATGTTTACCTTGTTGCAGAAAACCAAGCTATCCAACTTCTTAGTTTTGCCTCATTTGTACACATACTGGTTTGATCATGGTACAATTTTTATTGCACTTGAATTATGAAATATACATCCAACATATTGCAATATGATATTTCTATCTTTCAAATCATATATGTCTATCTTGTTGTATAAAACCATGCTATCCAACTTCTTGGTTTTACCCGCTCTGTAATTGATTTTGGGCACAAATCTTTTTTACACAAAAAAAATTATATATACACAATCATGGATAAACAAAAAAAAATAAAAACAATATATTCTTCTAGAACTTTATGTTACTCTATTCCTTTTATTTTGTTTTATTTACTCTATGTAGATATTCCTTGCTTTTTTCTTTACATGTGAACTTATGTTCATTTCCAATTTGTTTTGTGTTTTTTTTCATAGAAACAAAGTGGAGAACTGGACACGGAAAAGAAGTCTTAACCAAAAGTTTAGAAGAATCCATGCAAAGGTGCATATTTCGACCCGTGTTCCACATCCAATTGTTTTTCATTTACTCTGTCTATATTTGTTACACTAATTTGCAACTTTGTTATTTTTTTCCTTGGATACTCCATATCTTCCTGTATATTGACTTTTCTTTATGTCAATTCTATTTTCTATCATCCTGTGTTTTTTCATGTGTCCCTATGTGGAAACTTGCTTTGATGTCCATTGTATTCTATGTATTGCTAGCTTGAAACAGGAACACATTGATTGGGCACAAGGATGGATTGTAATGTGCCGCAACAAATACAATGTGTATGCCCGAGACTTCATTGGTATGGTTGCAAAAAAACTATGATCGTCATGCATTCTCCAATTTGTCCAGCTATATCTTTTTCCCATAGTTGATGTGTTTCTATGGCTTGATAATTATCGCACTATGTGTTGATATGTAACCCATAGATTTATTCGCTTCCTTTATTTTTTCTCTTATATAGTTATCTGCTCTCCTTTATCTTCTTCCTCTATATTATCCATTTTGGTCTCTATACTTAGTCCCATGTCCATCTTCGTGGGTTCCTAGGATGGCGGAGTGACAAATTCCATTTCCATCTATATCTTCACATCAAGATTTCGACCGACCGTGGCTTGTTTTCATACTTGGCGAATTTTATTCTCGTAGGTTCCTACTTAAGTTCCATCGAACTCTCATGCCCCATGTTCTTCGTATACATCTTGCACCTGAAAATTTGGTTATATACAATTCAACCCCCGAATCAAACCCCCAGGCCTAACTCTAGCTACGATGACTGTGTTTGAATGCTTGCATATAAATGTGTCAGGTCATATATTTATTCTATTGCTTTCTCCCTTTATTTTTCCTATTCTATCCTTGCGTGTTCTTCCCTTTTATTCTTTCCCTGTATTATTTGTTTCTGGTTCTATGCTTAGTGGAATATTTATTCTTCCGATTTCCTTGGGTGGCGTGTAACATCCCGCTCTGGTGCACTTACAAAACTTATTCTTTGAGGACACTTGCTCACAAGTGATCTGGATTTTTATGATGATAAAACTTTTTCCTTCATTATGATGCGTTAAGTTACATGACAAGATGTTTTTACTACTTTGATGTAGACAGGTACTTCTGACTCAGTTTCATTGAGTGTGTAGGGTTTCGGACCTTGAGGATGCAGGGGCATCGATGGAACTCCCTTGGACTCTGGATTGAGTCAGGGAGTGTGTTATTTGGGTTGATTTGCTACGATGATATTGCTTTGTTTTGATGATATGATATTGATTTTATGATATGTTCTTGACATTCTGACATGATGGTTGATGATGCAAGATGATGATAGCTTGCCGACTAGACTCACATATGGAGTAAAGGGGCCACACACGAGTTCCAGAGAGGTTGAGGGAGAGGTGTGGACAACAGCCCTGCCACAGCCTACTAGCACTCCCGTCGTGGCTCGAACTGTAGGTTAACAATTACCTAGTTTGAGAGGATCCACGATGTCGTGAGGGCAGACTGCGATAGTCGCTCACGATGATTCTAAGGGGTGCGCAATAAGGCGGGGGCCTTATTCCTTAGATCCCTTGGTCTCCCACAAGTTCACCTGGCGGAGTGTTGACTCCAGGGGTTATAGAGTCTACCAATCCGTCAAGTCAGCGAGTGGCACCCTTGGAGCACGTGGTGCATCCTGAAGGGCACGTCATGCAAATAAATACAAGTCAGCGAGTGGCACCCTTGGAGCACGTGGTGCATCCTGAAGGGCACGTCACACAACAGAAGCAATAGAGACGAGTGGCACCCTTGGAGCACGTAGTACGTCCTGAAGGGAACGTCGCATTGATGATGATGATGAGACAACCTAGATGACCCTAAGACCTTAAGGCCTGATAAAAAATTTAAAACGACTCCCCTAACGAATTGTCACCTAGCTCAATCTAAACCTAAATTTAAAACATCTCAATGATAAAACTCAGTTAAGCCCTAAGAAAAGATCCTACAAAAATAAACATAAGGGCGTAAACTAAAACCCTCCTATGTGTTAGTTAAAGTCTTCTTAAAACAAAGGGGGGGGTAAAGTAATGAGGGGGATAAATTAATTGAAACCCAGGGTTTTTAAATTTTTAAAGAAGAATTAAAATTATTAAAGAGTGGGAGTATAAAAAACTTAGGATTTTAAAAATATATTAAAAAGACTATTGAGCGCATTTATCATTTTGGGTTTAACAAAAAAAAATAATAATAATAAAAGAGAGAAAAAAAAATAGAA
>ML778775.1:0-12158 GCA_009831015.1 Picea engelmannii | reverse complement strand
CTTGTAATAAAGGAAACTTAATAATGGAAAGTAGGAGACATAGGGTAAAAAGCGAAAAGGAATCAGCATTTAAGGAGTTACTAAAAATCAGAAACTTCATTTTAGGAAAGTTATTAAAAGCATGAGAGGGGATCTAGGAACCCAAGGAGTAATTTTAGGAGCGACTTTAGGGGGAGTGAGGGAAATGAGTCTTTTTTTTTTAAATTTAAAGAAATTAATTTGGAGAACCATGGGGAATGAGTGACACTTGGACGACAGAGAATGTTTAGAGGTTTGTCATTAAAAATTAATTCAATAATGATTTAGGAAAGTAGGTGGGTCTCAAATTTCTATAAAAGAAGGGGAAAAGAAGGAAGAAAGGAGGAACGGTTAGCGTAACATTACGCTGTCGGAGTGGGGCTTGATGGATTGCTTGTGAGGAATTGGTTTTATCTTAGATGTGTTGGAGTGGTAGCTTAGCCGTGGAGGCGAGATGAGCAGCTAGTCCTATCTCTGGATCTTGTGTGGCCCATTTGCGGCTCGGGGGGCTAAGGGGGAAGCAGAGTACCCCTAGCGACTGGTTGGGAGGTACCGGTGAGATTTCTACGGTCGGCAAGCAGAAGAGGCACGGAGCGCGGGAAGCGACATGGAGCGCGGGATGTCATCCGAGGCAAACGAGAGGCAACGGTATGAAATTTTATTTCTGGTAGAGTAAATTGTCTAGACATTTTCTTATGCGGTTATGATGCATTATATTAAGATGTTGCTTCAACTATGGTGGTTCGTTTTGTATGCTACAACGATTATTTTCCTGGAAACCTTTTGTGGGGTAGATGTTTGGATTTGCTGTCTTGTATGTCGAATTTGTCTTTAGTAGTTATCTTTGCATTCTGGCAATTGTCTGAAATTTTTACCGCTGCATTCTGCCCATGAGAAGAATGTATGTGTTGGGCATTTTTGTTCATGGTATGCAATGTAGATATTGGGTGTTTGATCTACGTTGAATGGGTTAAAGACTGCGTTGAACCTCTGGCACTTTTGTTTTTTTTTTTTAAAGATTCAGTTGATCTGGTGTTCAGGTCTGTTATTCGTCGGTGGAGCGTTTGGCGTTTTTACTTTTAATTTTCTTTTTTCAGTGGAAGAACTCATTTTCTTGGTGTGAATTCGTGGAGTTGAATTCGTTGGGTGCTCTGTATCTTGATTCTACATTCTGGATACCGATTGGGCATTCTGGGAGGTCTATATGGCACTCTGCATTTCGGATTTGCATCTGCATTCAAGAATTTCGATTGGCATCCCACATTTTTCCTCTTGCCCAACGTTTTGATTTTATTTTAATCCTCTGCGTTGATTGAGTGTTCCATTCAGAATGGAATTTTATCAGTGGCATTTTGTTTTCTCCTTCCGTCTGCATTGATGGAGTATTTCATTGGGTCTGGCATTATATCAGTGGTGTTTTGTTTTCTCCTTGGGGTCTGTGTTGATTGAGTGCTTCATTCCGTCTGGGCCTTATACAGATGAGTTTTTATTGGGCGTTTAATGGTATGTGTATTATGGTCCACGTTTTAATGGAAAGTAACAATCTAATTGCAATTCTGCATGCAAACCGAATTGCAATCTGAATAAAATCGGAATCCCCTTTCATTCATTTTATTTATTGGGTCTGTGTGTTTATGGTCAATGCATTTCGATTGGCAAATCTGAATGAAATCGGAAATCCCTTTACCTCTCGTTTTATTGGTTGGGGTCTGCATGCTAATGGTTAATACAATCGAATTACAGTCTGAGTGCAGCCCGACCTCCATTACAGTTTGTTTTTTTTGAGTCTGCGTTTTCACATTTCTTGATGCCTGTTCTGAGCGCCTCCCATAAGGCGACCTGAGTCCAACGGTTGTTGGGCACATTACTCGGCGAGAACCATCATGATCTTCAGTTACCCATTTATCAGTTAACTGCCATATAATTAATGGAATCATATTGTTATTTAGTTGGTGCTTAATTGACATTATTTGACTATTATACTTGCAATGCTGATTCCTTCGCATTATTAATTATTTACTTGCTGCATTTTTGGATTGCATGTTATTACTGTTATTGCGTTTGGGTTTTTCTTTGGGCTGCGTATTATCACTGCGTTTTGTTTTTGATAAAAAAAAAATAATAATAGATCATTTTTAAGAGGTCCACATTGACAGGTTAAAATCATAACCACATATTCTCTTTAAGGTAATTTTTATTATCATTCAATTGGTCGGGTTATTGCAACACCTGTAAGATATGGGTGCCAGCTGTATGGTTGATTGGGTATTGTAATTGATAGTTGAAAATGGGATAGTAATGGTAATTGATTGCAATGTCCTTTATTTATAATTTGAAGGGTCGATTGTCTTATGGTAATTTATCAAATTTAATGGCATTGGTAACATACCAGCAACACCGTGATTATTAATTTATTCCAAGTCACTGAATGTAAAGCGTGAAGTGGTTGTTTTAAGTTGAAAGTAATAGATAATATGCCTTTTAATTCTAATGTATGTTTCTATATCAAGGTGAGGACACCTATGATTAGTATGTAATCTACATATTGACCTCCTTATATTAAATGTTATCTTTAAACTTTTATCATTGTAATATCGATAGTTTCCATTTCCCAAATGTTGCCCTTTAATCATTGTCCTTTAATGTGACTATTGTAGATCGCTCTTTTAATTATGATGTATGTCGTTATTTCCAATTGATGTCACCTACAATTAGGATGTAATCTATATATTGGCATCCTTAAGTAATTGCGATCTTTAAGCATCTACATTGTTAATATTGATAGTTGGTCTTCCCAATATTGCCCTTTCTAAGTATTGTCATGTTAAATTTTAGTATTTTCAGATTGCCAGTTTTAATTATGACGTAAATTGTTATCTTCAAACTTGATTTTACCTGTAATTATGATGTTATTCTTAATGCATTATTATTGAAGATTAGAATCATTGATGACATCACATTGTGAGCTCCTCATGTTTAATTGAATGTCTTATCCTAGAAGGTCATTATAACTCTGGTGGTTGTAGTATATAAGAGGTATGATAATTGTAAAATCATGGTCTAGTTGTGACATAAATGATAGATGGTTATTGGTTCATGTCAAAGTTATTGTAAGTTTTAATTATTGTAATAACATATGTGGTGCAATAAACTGGATTCACGTACCACAATTTACTTCAAGTTAGTATTTTAGGGTGGTTTTTCGTTTAGATAATGTTGAACTTGGGTGTTCGTCCTCAGAGTCCTTGTCACGTGCCTTCTGAAAGGGGCGTAATCATTCTTCTTATTTAGGTCACACTTGATTGCAGTCAGTTAGCCGCGTAGTCTGCTTATGTCGGGCGGGGTGTAGACCCCTCCTTGTAGCCTTCGTGTTTATGTCCGTGTGGGTGATTTTTCTACGTAAAGAATCCAGTTCCGTATCAAGAGTCTCGGGTCCTTTAAAGGCAGGGTTTCCACTCTTGCATCACACATGATGGAGGTCATTAGTTTCTTCCTGAGCAGTCAGCTAGGAGCCTGTCTAATCTTCTTTCGAGAAGACATAAGACTAAAAGCCCTTCTTTTCTGTGCAGACATGGTGAACTCCACTGTCTGATTCTTCCCTCGGTGAGTCTACTGTACTTAACACCCGGTGTCTTTTTCTGATTACAGCTACTAGTTGTACGCCTTAGGTCTAGGGGCGTTTATCGCTAGTTGTCTCTGTGATGTGTCGGGGTTGTCTCATTGTATTTTTTTTACTTGCGTCCTGTTTGGGTCGGGTTACTAGATTCTTCCTGAGCAGTCGGCCAGGAGCCTGTCTAGTCTTCTTTCAATAAGACATAAGACTAAACGCCCTACTTTCCTATGCAGAAATAGTAACCCTAACCACGTGGACTCTTTCCCCTGTGTTCTTACTGTGCGCCCCCAGTATGTCTTAATGTTTGTGTTGTGCGCCTTGTGCCTATGGTCGTTTATTGTTGCAGTTACGCGTTGTGTGCCTTCAGTCTTCTTGTGTTGAACATCATGGTCGCGTCTTGTTGGTTATCAATTGGCGACGTAGAGTCAAGTGTGTTTGCTACTTACACATGCACACACACTTTAAACAAAAAACAAATTTCACCTGTTCTCAGATTTGTTGTCGTAACGAGGGGGTCGTTACATGGTGGAATGAGAAATTCTACATCTGTCTATATCTCCATATCATGCATCTATCTGACCAGAGTCTATTTCGACAATTAGAAAATTTTATGGCCACATGTTCCCCCAAATCCATTATCAAATTCCCATGCCCTATGTTCGGAAATACATCTTGTACACAAAACTTGGGTTATTTACAGTTCAACATGTCTATGCTCGTGGATTCTCGGGGTTGTGGACTTATAAATTCAATATCCATCTATATCTTTGCATCACGATTTTGTTTTTCATTTCAATACTTGGGAAATTTTATGCCAGTCGGTTCTCAGCTAGGCCCTATGGAACTCCCATGCCCCGAAATCTCATTTCACATAGTCGATGTATATCTATCGCTTGACAATTATTAGACAAAGTGTTCTTCTATCGAGCATAAATTTCTTGGCTCCATTTATTTATTTTCTCTTCTATACTTAGTCGCATTTCTATGATAGTGGGTTTTGTGGTGGCAGAATCACAAATTCTATATGCATCT
Organism: Picea engelmannii; assembly: GCA_009831015.1. Classification (NCBI taxonomy): domain Eukaryota; kingdom Viridiplantae; phylum Streptophyta; class Pinopsida; order Pinales; family Pinaceae; genus Picea; species Picea engelmannii. Next base: position 7,495 of record ML778775.1, on the reverse strand, counting down.
ATATCTTGACATCACGAGTCCAACCAACCTCTTTCATTTCCTTACTTAGCCAATTTTATGGCTATAGGTTTCCGGATATGCATTACCGGGTAGGCGTTATCAAACTCTCATGCACCGTGTTCGAAGTATACATATTGCATCAAAAACTTGGGTGATCTACAATTCGACCTCTATGATGGTGGGTTCCCAGGTGCCAGACTCACAAATTACATATCCATCTATATATTGACATCACGAGTCTGACTGACCGCTTTTGTTTCCATACTTAGCCAATTTTATGGCTACAGATTCCCGGGTAAGCATTATCGAACTCTTATGCATCGTGTTTAGAGTATACATATTGCATCCAAAAATTGGGTGATCTAAAATTCGACCTATATAATAGAAGGTTCCCAGGTGGCAGACTCACAAATTCTATATCCATCTATATCTTGACATAACGAGTTCGACCGATCACTTTTATTTCCTTCCTTAGCCAATTTTATGGTTGCGAGTTGTCGGGTAGGCGTTATCGAACTCTCATGCACCATGTTCGTAGTATATATATTTTATCCAAAACTTGGGTGATCTACAATTCGACCACAAACTCGCATGTTCAAAAAATTACAAAAGATTTTTTTACTCCCCTCCATCCCCGCCACCTTCGTCCCTTCCCAATGCACAATAAATATGATTTAACCAATGATAGCTCATCACAGATGTCAGTAAATATTGCCATTAATAAAATAAAAGCTCGAGGACATATGCCATTAAAATGCATTAATGAGAGAATATTATGGAATCTTATTATTTTCTTATTTTAGTTTTTTTCTGGCATCAACATAGCAAGAATGAAGTATCAGTTCATAAAAATGGTTATTTACCTCCTACTTTTTGAAAGAATTGTACCCAAACTTTCCATACATAGTGGATTGTTGAGCTCATGTTCTCACAGATTCACAGGTTCTCGGGCTTCCAGGTACACAAAAGTTCCGAAGCAGTTTTCACTACTATCTATCCTCACAAACTTCATGCGCTTCCCAATGTACATTAATTATGCCTTTATTAGTCACGACTCACCAGACACATTGAAAATATTGGCATTAAAAGGAGAAAAGGTCAAGGACATCTCCCATTAAAACACATTGAATCAATATTTATCGAAGATTATATTATGATGGTGCAAGGACCACAGTTTTCACTGCTCCATATCTTATGGCTACTACTACTTGTCCTGTTCTACCCAAAAGAAAGTTATGCCAAAATATGGAATTGCATTGACAACTTCTGTACCCAATTTGTTTTTCCTTTAAGGAGCTCTTCATGTGTTGCACAAATAACTATATTCCGAACCAGCAGATTATCCAATTGGGCAACCATTCCCAAGTCTCCCTATACCCTCAAGTATTTCGAAATATGTTACCACTTCATGACCCAGCGACTAATTTCAAGGGAGAGAATTGTAGACAGTTATTAAAGAAGCATGGTAATGAATTGGACCTCTTGTCGAAGTTCTTGCAGAACCCGGTGCATTCTCCCCGGGACATAGCCATAATAAAGGTTAGTGCATTTAAAAAAGACAATCGACAATTTTCATGGCCTTTCATGAGGATAACGAGACAATAAAGTGCAACCAACATCTCTCGGATGATTTTGTATATTTTATATTTTATAGTGAAGGACGAAGCCATCTACCATTGTGGTAAGTTCATTTCCATTGAAATTTCTTCCCAGTTATTGCAATACATAAGGCATAATAATTTCTTTATGTAATCTTATCTAATTTTCATCGTGGAGAATTTCTACCCATACCTTGGGCTATATATGTGTAAGAAGATGAACTGTAAATTTTACCCAGGTCACATATCTGGTGCAATGATTTTTGCTGGAATAGCAAGGGAGTACATCTACTTGTTTCATTTTTCCCATGAAAAAAGAAAAAGTCAATTCACCTCTCTGCCTTAGAAAGTCGAGCATTTCATGGTCAGGCATAAATTCAACAGTTCTTTCACTGACACCATCCTAGATGATCTCAGTACCAGTACCATTGAATCACCCAAGCACAACACAATGTCAGCACCAATGAAGTCCAAGACCCTAAATTGATATTCAAATCGTTGTTTTTAACCAAACTAGCATTTGATGATCAAGTTCATATCTATAAAAAACTCTCATTTGAAAATTTCTATGGAATTCTTGAATATGGTGAATATGAAAGGAAAACCTAGGTAATCAATTATGCGATTAAAAACAAAAATATTCAATAAGCATTGCATAACCTATCTATTGATCTCAGGGACTTCGAAAGTGAATTGTTTGATATAAAAATCCACCATGACATCAAAGTAGTGTGCATTAGGAGCTGCATCAAAGAATGGTTCAAAAAGGTTGTTAACCAAATAACCAATGAAGCTCAAAGTTGAGGAAATCCATAAAAGGACATCAACAAGCCCATCTGTCTGCTTTCCATACTTCACCATTTTTTTGAATTTATTTCCTAGATCGTCGGGTTGGAGGGTTCATGAAATATCCAATTCCTAGTCACTTTTTCCTATGCCCGCCACCTTTGCACTTATTTCCAACCAAGTCCAATGGATCGTTTCCCTATTCAATACTTTGCCACTTTTTCCATTGCCAATTCCTGGAGACACATGAACTAAATATTTCCCTTACATTGTTCCTCGACATGCAAACAACACCCGCAATTTTGCAATTATACAAACCAATCGCTGGGCCACCCCACCATACAGTCTTCCCTTTTACACATTTTGCAGTAAAAAATTATGATATATACAGTTTGAACACCAACCTTCACCTCTAGTAACAATCCCCTTTAACACTATTTTAAAACATGTCTCACTGCATTTCATACTTCCCCATTCCTTCCTTGCACTCTTCCCCTTTACGCATTTCACAGTTAAAATTTTTGAAACATACAATCTGACTATTGGCCCTCACCTCTACATAGAATTCCATGTATTTTGAAAACTGTGTGACCGCTTTTCATATTTTTCCATTCCTTATTTTCACTCTTTTATAATAAAAGAGTCTTATTTATAATAAAAAAACTGCACTAAGTCGTTAGGTCCTTCCCTTTCGAAAGCAACCAAGATTTGTAGAGATCTTCCATTAATACACATTAAACCAAGATTTCTGGAAGGTTATATTATCATTTTTGAGTGTTGATTTCAAACACCATCGAATGTCATTCCCAGGACCTCGGGTTGGCCTATTCATGAAATCTTCAAACCATAATTTAGAAAATGAGCCCAACTAATTGTTTCCCTATTCCATACTTAGCCACTTTCCCGTAATTCTGCAAATATACAAAACATCTGTTGAACTGCACCATCATGCCCTCTTTCATTTTACGTGTTTTGCAGTAAAAAAATTTGGCTCATGCAATTTCACCTTTGGACACTCACCTCTCCTCATTATCTCCTGTAAACCTATTTTGAGGCCCGTCCAATTGCTTTTCATACTTGGCCATTCCTTGCTTTCTCTTCCCCATCTCCGTCACCTTCGCACATGTTTATAATAAAAAAATGTTTTTATATATTTATATGTGTGTGTGTGTGTGTGTGTGTGTGTGTGTGTGTGTGTGTTGTTTCTAAATATGAAATTAGTAATCTTTAATGTTAACATATCATCATGCAGGGTCTGTGTACATTGTCATTGATGGGCAAAATGATCGAGACGATATGCCATTAATATTCATTAAACCAAGATTTGCAGAGGGTTTTGTTATCCCTTTCGAGTGTTAATTTCAAATACCATGGAATTTCATTCACACGTCCTCAGGTTGGCTCGTTCATAAAAACTCCAATACTTAATTGTTCTTTGTTGTAACCGCCACCTTCTCACTTCTAAGTATGCAATAATTAATATTTACTTCTAACAGATCATCATCCAACACGCATAGAGATTGTCATTAATGAGCAAAGAGCTCGAGGATATTTTCCATTCACAATAATTGAACCAACATTTCCATGGGGTTATATTATCCCCTCCATTTGTTCATTTCAAGCATCATCTAGAGAAAACAGACATTCTCGTAAACTAGTGGCACCAGCTTGACAACAGTTCCTTGGAGATACAGTGAACATCTACAGGCATGAGGACCAGAACTACCACAGTGAGAAAGCATCGCTCCAATGGCCTACCACAGTAACAAAGAAAACCAAAGTTCTTCTAACGGAGGAGGTTCATCCTAAAATTGATAGTTATCACAAGATTCTCGTGGAGAAGAAAAGATAAAGAATTGTAAGGGAGGAGGAAGAACCAGAAATTGAAAGTCAGAACATGGAACTTGAGACTAATCTAGATAGCATATTATGAAACCTTCATGAGCTGGGAGAGGCCATTCAACATAGTGGGCCAATGGACATAGTTGGTACCAAATTTTTTTATGAAGATGAATCCTTCGTATTCCAGAGTGTTTCTTTTGAAAGCGAATCTAAAAAATTAATTATTGAAAAGAGATATGTAAAGAATAAGAAATGAAAATATCATTCAGAATTTGACCTTGCAAACATGCAAGCGTCCCAAATATATGGACTTCACAGAGCTACCGAAGATTCTCTTGATGATTCCATTAGAGTAATTGAGGCCAAAAATGCTAGACTAAAGGACCAGATCAAGAAATTAGAGGAAGCTTTGATTCCTATGCCATTGCTTTCCATTCCTTTAGTAATAGCCATGCTTGCCACCCCTGCAGTAGATCTAAAAAGTTCCTCCAACTTCCTCGCATTGTGTAGAGTATAGCTGGATAAAAATATCAAGAAAAGAATGGAACTAATTACTTATGCATGGGAAACATCGCAAGAAATGGATTCCCTAGGAATGAGCATAAATAACTTGCTCAAACTTCTGCAGACAGATTTACAAAATGAATAAAAATTTTATTTACACACGGTCATCCATTTTTCCTTTCACGTCAACAGCATGGCAGACATGACAAGAAGACAACATGATCTCCCCTCCAAAATGCGAATCACTCAATTAGAAGCATGCTGGAGAGAGAAGGTGAAGAACCTGTATCTCATTGTCCAATCATGTGAGCAAGCAATATCAACGAAAGAAACATTATTCAGAAACCTGATGAAAATAAACTTAGCGGGAAGGACCAACGAGTTCCAAGATCCCAAATTAATCGTCAACTCATTGAAGTTAACCATGTAAGATTTCGATAAACAAGTTGATAATTTTAAGGCGTTGTCTTTAGACAAATTTTACAGGGTTCTTGAATATGGTAAAGATGACGTGGAAAACTAGCTAGTCGGCTATTAAGTATAGAATGGAGACATTCATCATGCTCTGTGTAATCTTTCTATTGATATAAGTGAATTAGAAACATAACTTTTTAGCATAAAAATCCAAAATGAGATCAACATCGCCCCCTTGAAAACCTACATTAAAGAATTCATTAGGACGGAGTTGAAGCGGGTCATCGACGAAAGGCAACAGGAAAAGGAATCTCCAAGCAAATGCAAAAAATGCTAATATGTACCATAGTTGTAAGTCTATACTGATGACATCCTGTTTTGTTTATCAATCCAGTTATTCCACCTTTTCTGAATATAAATCTCTAGCGAAACACTGATACCTTCCCATTTGTTCTTTTCAGGTATTACACTTTACCGTCGCCCACTTCTTCTTTCCACAGTCCTATTTCTTGTACATATTCCTCTTATGGTCTGCAGGAACCTGTTGACGGGTGAAATTGACCGTCTGTCAACTGGAAGAGCGAGTCCGGTCCAGGGTTGTCTAAATAACCCTAGTTGTTTGGTGTAACTCATTCCGACACGTTTAATGGCTCTGTTAGCCAATCTAAAAATCCTAAAAGAAACAAATAAAAGGGAGAAATAACTAACTAATTACTAAACACTATATATATATATATATATACATATGTTTATATATAACTGTAGTAGTTGTATTTAATCAAAATACAAGTCTCGTTTATTTACATGATTTACAAGCTGAAAGTTTTAATCGAAACTTACAAAAATCGAAGTGAAAAATGATTGCTTTTAGGAAGCAAATAAAAAAAACACATAATTTTTTTTCTTTTTTCTTTTATAAATTTAAAGAATCTTGCAAAAACGTTAATGAAACATGAACATGTGGATAGTCAAAGTTGAACCATACATTCTAGTTTCAATGATATGTAAATGACAGAAAAATACAAAGAAGTTATCTTGTCAGTGAATTAGTGAGGTGTATCCAAGCATATCCATGAGTGGTGAACATCCAATTGTCATGTCCAAGAGAGAAATCTACAATGAACCTTATGAGTGTTCTAAATAAATTTAGAACATGTATTGGCAGCTTAGGTTTTAATGACAGAAAAGGAAACAAAAACATAAACTTGTGATCTCATAATTATACAAGATTACAACAAGATAAATCTGGAAGCAATCTATTCATTGTATCTTTCAATTTGAAACTCAAAGATGGGTGGAATCACGAAGGTGGGTTACACTTTTGTGACAATCGGGTCTCCAAAATTTCGGAAAACCAACTTTCGGCCGAACTAAATATTTAGTTCGGCCGAAAGATATATTTTTCGGCCGAACTATTGCTCGGCCAAAAAAATAAACGTCAAATCGAATGGACCCATAACCGGGCCCTCGATTTGCGTGAAGAAATTTGGTCGGCCGGATATTTTTTTTCCGTCAATAATTTTTCGGCCGAATAGTTTTTCGGCCGAAAGATTATTTGGCCGAACTATTTTTCGGCCGAAAAGTAGTTCGGCCGAACGATTTTTTTATATAATTGCCAAACATCGTTTGTCATTGTTTAGAAACTTTTTTGTTTGCATTGGCTCTGTGTCGAGGGCGTTGTGAGGTTGTGTGTGTCGAGGGCGTTGTGAGGTTGTGTGTGTCGAGGGCGTTGTGAGGCCGAAGTCGCCGAAGTCGTGGGAGCGTTGTCGCCGAAGTCGCCGAAGTCGTGGGAGCAGTGGAAGCAGTGGACGCCGAGGACGTCGAGGTCGTGGGAGCTGTGGACGTCAAGGAGGAATTTCGAGGTATGCATTTTTATGCGTTTTTATGCGTTTTATATACACAGTTTATGCGTATACGTTTTATATACACAGTTTTATACATAGTTTTATATACACAGTTATATACACTGTTTTTATGCGTTTTATGCGTTTTTATGCGTTTTATATACACAGTTTGTGTATATGTTTTTATATGTTTTTATAGTTTTTATATATGTTTTATGCGTATACGTTTTATATACACAGTTATATACACAGTTTTATATACACAGTTATATACACAGTTTTTATGCGTTTTATGCGTTTTTATGCATTTTATATGCACAGTTTGTGTATATTTTTTTATATTTTTTTATAGTTTTTATATATGTTTTATGCGTATACGTTTTATATACACAGTTATATACACAGTTTTATATACACAGTTATATACAAAGTTTTTATGCGTTTTATGCGTTTTTATGTGTTTTATATACACAGTTTGTGTATATGTTTTTATAGTTTTTATATACA
>ML778774.1:835745-908715 GCA_009831015.1 Picea engelmannii | reverse complement strand
ATGTGGTGTTAGGAGTTCAGTGGATGATTACCTTGGGAAAAATCACTACCAACTACCAAACCTTGGAAATGGGATTCATAGATCAGGATGGGAAGAAGGTTGTTCTAAGAGGTATGTCGACAGGAGCACCTAGGATAGTTTCAACCAAGAGGATGGAGAGGATATTCAGACATGGGGAGGTAGCATATGCTGTAGAATGCTTGATCACTACTCAGAAGGATTCAAAAGAACAACAACAATACCACACAGAGATCAATAATTTATTGGGACGACATCAATAGGTCTTTGAGGCAATCCCACCAGGGAGACAACCTGAAAGGGGGTTTGAGCACACCAATGAGTTAGAGGAGGGGGCCAAACCTATGATCACCCCCCCCTATCATCATCCTAGGAGGTTAAAGGATGAGATAGAGAATGAAATCAAGGAATTGTTGGCGATGGGACACATCAGACCTAACAACAACCCATTTGCTTCTTCAGTTGTCTTAGTTCTGAAGAAGGATGGCACCATGAGGATGTGCATTGATTATCGAGGCTTGAACAAGAAAACCATAAAAAACCAGTACCCGATCCCATGCATTGACGAGTTGATGGATGAACTGCATGGGGCAATTTTCTTCTCAAAAATTGATCTATGCTCTGGATATCACCAGATCAACATCCAAGAGTAGGACATAGAAAAGATGGCATTTCGATGTCATTTTGGACACTTCGAGTTCCTGGTTATGCCATTTGGGCTAACCAATGCACCCGCTACATTCCAGTCTTGCTTGAACCATATATTCAGGGATCAGTTAAGGAAATCAGTCTTGGTTTTCTTTGACGACATCTTGATCTATAGTCGGTCATGACAAGAGTGTATGAGGCACCTGGATGAGGTATTGAGCATCATGGAGGCACAATCATTATATGCCAAAGAGTCCAAGTGCGATTTCAGTATGACAGAGCTTCTTTAATTAGGCCACATCATCAGTGCACAGGGGGTATAGGTGCACCAAGAGAAGATCAGGGCCATTCTGGATTGGCCGATGCCCAAGAATGTGATGGAATTGAGGAGCTTCTTCAGGCTGTGCAGCTATTACAAGCGGTTTGTCTGGGGTTTTTATCAGTTTGGAGCACCATTGACAGATCTTACCAAGCATGGGGCCTTCATATGGACCAAGAAATCACAGTAAGCCTTTGATCACATGAAAGAAGTCATGGGCACTTGTCCAGTGTTGGCACTACCAAACTTCACCCTACCATTTGTACTAGAGTGACGCATCTGGTGAAGGGATCAATGCAGTTTTGATGTAGGGAGGACACCCCATTGTATTAGAGAGCCAGAAGCTTAGTCAAACTGAGAGGTTGTACTCCATTTATGACAAGGAAATGTTGGCAATCATGCATTCCTTGACCAAGTTCAGATAATATTTGGTGGGCAACAAATTCGTGGTCAAGACCGATCACAACAGTTTGAAGTATTTCCTTGAGCAGAAGGACCTCAGTGAGCGCCAACATAAATGGGTGATGAAGGTATAGGCATTCGAATTTGACATAGAGTATGTCAAGGGGAATAATAACATTGTGGCCGATGCACTATCGAGGAGACCTGTGACATGTTGTTTGATGGATATTTCAGTAGATTGGAAATCCCACTTGTTAGTGGAATATTCCAAGAACAAGTTCGCTTGTGAGGTGATGGATGGGAAGATACAGGATGACCAGTACAGGGTCATTGACGATGTCATATTTTACAAGGATAGAGTTTACTTGGTGCCAGATTCAAGGCTTAAGAAGAAAATCCTCACCGCAGTTCATGATTCACCTCTAGCAAGCCATCAGGGGTTTTTCAAAACCTACAGACAGATCAGAGAGAGGTTCTCATGGAAGGGCCTCAAACAAGATGTTATGAGAGACATCAGTAAGTGTGTGACTTGCCAGCAGAACAAGTCAGAGCATGCTCTTCCAACAAGGCTACTTCATCCACTCCCCATTCCAGAGCAAAAATGGGAGAGTATATCTATGGACTTCATCACCGGTCTACCCAAGGTCCAGGGTAAGGACTGTATCTATGTAGTGGTCGACAGATTGACCAAGTTTGCTCACTTCTACGCCATACCGATAGAGTACAGTGCATTTCAAGTAGCCAAGATTTTCTTCAGGGGGATCTTCACACTTCATGGGTTGCTGAAGAATATCGTCAGTGACAGGGACAGTTGGTTCATAGGGACATTTTGGAGAGAGTTGTTTCGGTTGGTGGGGACAGAGTTCACACCTAGCACTAGATATCACCCTCAGAAAAATGGGTAGACCGAGATTGTCAACAAGTGGGTTGAAGGGTATTTGAGGAACTATGTAGGAGGACAACAAAGAACATGGGTAAAGTGGTTACATTTAGGGGAGCATTGCTACAACACCACCTTCCACATGTCCATTGGTAAGACACCTTTCGGAGCATTGTACGGATATGATGCTCCCACTTTGGTAGACTTGGTCTTCAGGGAGAGAAGAGCTCCCAAGGCCAAGGATTGGATCATAGAGAGTCAGGAGATTCTCAAATTGTTGAAAGAGAACCTGTAGATGGCGCAAAACCAATAGAAGATAAGTGCGGACATACATAGAATAGAGTGCAGCTTTGAGGTTGGAGATTTGGTTTTCTTGAGACTCCAACCCTACAGACAGTCATCTCTGAAGAAGAGTGGAGCCGAGAAGCTCAACCCCAGATTTTATGGTCCTTACAGGATCATGCGTCAAGTAGTTGAGGTTTCTTACGAGCTAGAGATTCCAGAGGGGAGAAAGATTCATAATGTGTTCCACGTGCCTTGCCTCAAAAAGGCAGTGGGACAATTCATTAACACATCATAGGAGCTTCCCCCGTTGGATGAGGAGGGATATTTGGAGTTAGTTCTAGAGGAGGTTTTGGAGTTCTTCGAGCAGAAACTAAGGAGCAGGGTCATCAGAGAGTGTTTGATCAGATGGAGAGGGCTTCTAGTAGAGGATGCTACTTGGGAGAGTGAGCAGGTGTTGCAGCACCCCGGACTGGTATTTCTTGAGGACAAGTAATTTCGGGAAGGGAGGACTGTAATGTCCCTTTCCAAATAGGAGCTCCAGAAAAGGAGGCTTAATGGTCTAAACCACCCCGCTAGACTATAGCCAGGGCCAAAGAGGGGTAAACAGGGTTACTAGAGGTCACTCTAGTCATAGGTGTTATATTTGGAAAGTGACATTGAGGGGTTAACAATGCTTTTAAGTCATTATGAGCTAAAAATAGAAGTCAACAGTGAATTAGGGTTTCAGTAGTGAATTAGGGTTTCAGCATGATTTAGGGTTTTGGAAAGTTATAAAGGAAGGGTTAACGACCTAATTCATCATTATGCAGATTATGACTTGTCATTGAGGAGAAGAGGCGCATCTTAGGAGTGATAGTTCAGTGTATTCCAGGGGGAAGACACCAGTTGGTTGATTTCGGTGTTGAAAGACACACCCTAGTCACCGGGAAGATCATCCAAGTCTTCCATCATTCTTCATTGATTCCGCAGTGCTCCCATATTCCAGGTATTGTCTTTTAGTTTCTTATTTGTATTCTGTCTAAGATTCCTTTGTCTTTCGATCTAGCCGAGTTTTGTTATTTTATTCAGCCATAGTTGCTTATTTATATTCTAGCTAAGATCATTTGTATGTTGATCTAGTCAAATATTGTCAGTTATTCAACCGCAATCGGCCATTTTGTAATCCACAGAGATATCATAATACAAAATTTGTAGTCCTTTGTCACGTTTATTATTTTTATGATCATTTATATGATGTAAACCTTTGATCCTACACACACATTAGCAACGTTTCCTAGACTAGCCAATTCAGGAACATTACAATGTTAGAGTGAATAAATGAATATCGCAGAGTGTAATCCAAGATCCCCACTCATTCCCAGGCTGTAAGCACCTAAGTGTTGTGGCCACCCATAAGAACTATCTAGGGTGAGGTTGGGCAGTGAATTCTATGCATTGTGTTTACTTCTGGTTTACCAAGAGGGCCAATAGTTTTAGAGGGTTTTGCTGGAAACCATAGTAGATCTGAACCTGGGTCAACCAAGGTGTAGCGAGAGGAGATAAAAAGACAACAAATGGTTATGTTTCCGATTGGAACATAATGGGATTGATAGAATGAGATTTGCTAAAGAATCATGAATAGAATGTTAGATCTGGTGAGGAAACGTTAAAAGAATGAGAATATAGAAGGGGATGTTCAGATCGTGGAATCCAACGAAGGAAGGGATAAAAATCTAGTTGAAGACAAAGGAGCAGGAGTTTGCACAAAAATACAACATAAACCCTAAAATAACATCGCACAAATATTTGGAAAAGTACGCATTTAGCGACTTGCATGAAGTATTTTTCTATGATTTCCCGCATGTGTTGCAGGAGTGGATATTGAGGTTGAAATAAAATCACCCTACAAATCGGATCAAACAACTAAAGTGGAATTCTGTGGAGATCGTGTAGTTACAACAAGTTGACAATAAATTTATGCGCGCAATAGATTTCTAGTTAGACAACATTGTTGTAGGATTTATCATAGAATTTGTAGTAGATACTGCGAAGTCTTATAATGCAACAGAGAAAGAGTTCTTGAAGGGACCCATAGGTTGGTATATTATATCATTGTATACTTCCATCAAGATCCTACTGTATAACAAAGGTGTAATGACTATGGAATCAAACATGTAAACTTCCATGTGTACATGGGGGAAGGGGGGAAGCACTGACAAGAGCTAGAGAAATGGAGGAAGAGATGGATAAAGGAAATAAGGAGGAGGCCTTGGACCCAATCATTATGGAGGAATACCAAATCAAGAATATCATGGCAACAACTGGAAGAACACGTAGTGGAGCACCTTACCAATACAACATGAACAATAAGAAGAGAGCCATAACTATGAGGGAAGGATTGGAAAGTGATGAAGAAGAGGTAGAGGATCTCTGTGTTGTGGAGAATATTGAGGAAATCCTACATGCGACGTATGAAATAAATATAGGAATTCCAAGGGAAGGAACCGAAGGAAGAGCTCCCAACCATGTCAGTGTTAGTGAGGAACCCATAGACCCATGTGCGACTAATACACCAGAAATAACACCACCGATTAGACAAATGAATTTCATTGGAAGAAACATAATAGGAAGTACATCTACACAGGGAGAAACAACTGGAGGAGCCAGTTCAGGAATTAGTATTCAAGTATATACACCATGTGGAGGTCATAGTTCACCATTGTTCAATATGGCAAGACATGATCCCACCATTAGGTTTCCATAATTCAAGGGAGAGGCATCATAGGATCCTAAAAATCACTTATTTATATGTGAGAAGATTTTGGAAGAAAAGAAGATCACATACGAGGATACAAAAATTGCATAGTTATCTATCACACTAAGAGACTACGCACTAGATTGGTACATGAGCTTAGCTACAAACATTCCATGAGGAAAAACCAGAATGATTGTAGATGTCAATAAGCTACTGATAAATGAATTTCAGAAGCCTAGTTCCAAAGATTAATACATGAATGAGATGATTGAGATCAGAAAGAAACCAGGAGAGTCTGTTTGGGATATCGATTAGAGGTTCAAATAGTTGAAGGGTAAATTGAAATATGTCATGACTGACATGTATTATATACATATCTTTGTGAACTCGCTATTACCACATCTGAAATACCCTTTGAGGCAACATAAGTTTCAAACTCAGGTAGAATCTCTACAAGCAACCCTACAAATGGAAGAGAACCAGTATCAGAAGATAGATCCAACAATAGAGGAGATAAAGGAGGATATGAAGAACCTCACATTCCGACTAAACCAGAATAAGAGAAAAGAGAAAAGATAATTTGTGTGGTGTACCACATGCAGGACAGAAGGACATCATAAGAATAAGTGCCCAACTTTCGCGCAGTACATGGAAGAAGGGCTACCAAATCCTTTTCCCATAGGAGGACCATGGTGAAAGATCTGTAAAACACATGGACATGATCCATATCATTTTCCAATTATGCAAAAGTATCGTACAATAACCAAGAGTTCATACTGCAACTTTTGCAAGTCAGTAGGCCATGATGACAAAGACTGCAGGACGATGGAGATGATGACGGAAAGAAAATCAGACACCTATAGGGTGCAGGAAGAAATGATGAAAAGGAAAGATTCACCATAGTTTAACCAAGTACCATACCCATATAACACTATGCAACAACAATATAACAATGCGCATCCACAATACAATAACGCGTAGCCATAGTGTAATCTTGCGTAGTATAATCAGGTACCTCAGTACAATGCACCGCAGGGAGATGGAGTTGGCTACAGAGGTGGAGGACAAGGTATAGGAGGATTTGTAAGAGGAAGAGTATTGGTAGTATGTCATAAGTATAAACAACCAGGACACTATGCACAAGAATGTACACTCCCAACCACAACATGTATGAATTGTCGCACATCAGATCATGACACAAAAACTATCCAACACTATTGGGGAAGATCCAGGAGAAGAGAAATCAAAACAATGAGAATGTATAATGGATATCTACAAAATCTAGAGAGGAGGCAAGAAATATCAACATAGTCACATGGGGAGGAGCTAAAATAGGACCTGACGTAGTAAGACAAGATCTAGCACAACACCAATGGGTGAAGAAGAATGTCAAACCAGATAAGCAATTTGATGCGTAGAATGAAAAGGAGACATTCAAGAAAGCCAAGCAAGAATTCTTGAAGTAGGATGTTGCATATACATCAACTACATAGCATATTGACGATGTACCAATGTATGATATGCATTCATCACTCGATCACACTAATTAAGAACAACCTTTTAGATAAGCAAAAGTACCATAAAGGATTTTCTGCAATCCTGTGTTAGACTACTAAATGATCCATCATATGTTAAATTATTAAAAAATATGATAGAAATATGTAACACAAACGTAGAGGGAAAGCTAGAGAAGAAAACAGTCAATCACTTGCATACAAGGAGGAAAAGCAGAGAATTCATACTAAATGCCAACATTGGAGATTTCAACATGGGGGATATTATATTGGATTTAGGCTCTAAAGTAAATGTGTTACCCAAGACGACATGGAAATGTATGGGGGAGCCCACATTAGGATACTCACCTGTCCAATGGAAACTAGAAAATCAACACAAAGTTCTACCAATTGGAAGGCTAAAGGGTGTGACAATAGATCTAGATGGAGTGCGCACTAAATCCAATTTTGAAGTGATAGAAATAGTGGATGGCACAACACCTTATCCAACATTTCTTGGCTTGGATTAGGCATTTGAAAATTGAGCCATAATAAATTTGAAGACAAGGAATATGACATTCAATTCATGAGAATGAAGATTTGTTGCACAACTAGACCCATCAGAAGGAGAAAGGTTTGTAGAACCGACTTTCTTAGACCTGGAGGAAATCAACTAGTTATAAGAACCATTGCGCGTGAAAAACATTATGTGAATCCAACTTTAGATGGAGTACTCAGCTAGAGAAGAATCACATCATGCACATCAGACTTAGATATGATATTGGAAAATTGGCAGCAGAGATTACATGAGGTGTCCACAAGAAGGTGCGCAAGAATAGACTATGCAGTAAGATGGGTGGGTACAGAAACTAGAGAACCTTCCAGTTTCCATGGAATCAACAACTTAGAATAATTTCTAACAATATATGAAGATAAGGTGTTAGAAAATAATATGCTATTAGACATGGAAATAACACTCAAGGAAACACCTGCAAGATGGTGGGGTGTGCACAAAGAGACAATTAAGGACTGGTATCAATGCAAGTGATTACTGCACATTAGATTCCACGCAGAATAGGGAAACAATGAGATGCATAGATATGATGGATAGGGAACACGAGTATAACACTTGGAGAAGTTTAGAACATTGTGGATAATGACACCACCAGAGGAATGGCCTCATCACTTCATTCACACATAGGAAGGAATTCCAACAAACTGGTATGTAGACCAGGAACTGCGTAGAGGCACTGCAGAATGGGCCACATTACAATATAATTTTATACTCACTTTCTCATTTGAACTTGAGAACCCCAACATTGATTTAGCACTCAAACAAATCACAGGGGTGATATTTATTAAGGAACCCAAGGTTGAACTTATAACAAATTATCAACAACAGAATAGATAGACAGTGAAATAACTATTGTCATGTTATCATGTGCATGAAGAAGCACCATATGAAGATGACTCACGCAATATCCAAATTACATAAATTGAAGGAGAAAGAGTGGTGGAAGGACCATCTCTGGAATCAAAATTATTTATTGCACCAATCAAGGTGAATAAAGTAAATATTGGGACAAATGATAACCCTAAAATGACCAGCATTGGAGATTACCGGGATGAACAAACAATAGAAATAATAACAGAGTTACTGCGCGAGTACAATGAAATTTTCCCAACAACCTTTACAAAGATGAAAGGGATAGCAGGAGAGCTAGGAGAGATGAAGATACCTCTCAAACCTGAGGCCAGATCTATGAGACAACGACTGTATAGAATGAATCTAATGTATAAGAAGAATGCAAAAGCAGAAATTGACAGAATGTTGGAAGTTGGTATCATAGCACCAGTAGAAGAATCAGAATGGATAAGCCCTATGGTAGTCTAGGAAAATAAACCAGGAGGGATAAGGATTTGTGTGATCTCAGGAAATTGAATGATTCTTTCCTACATGACCCCTTTCACACCCCTTTTACTAATGGAGTCCTAGAGAATGTGGGAGTTCAGGAAGCATATTCATTCACAGATGGATTCTCAGGCTACCACCAAATCAAAATAGCTCCAGAAGATAGGTATAATACTACCTTTGCCATGGAATGGGAATCCTATCAATACACAGTCATGCCTTTTGGACTGAAGAATGCACCAACAATATTTTCAAGAGTAGTCATAGCTTCATTCAAAGAATTCATCCACCAGTTTTTAGAAGTGTACCTGGATGATTGGACAATATACAGTTTGTTTAAAGACCATGTAAAGGTGTTAAGGATAATGTTGTAATTATGCAGAAAATGACAGATATCCCTGAACATTAAGAAATTCATATTTGGGACACCTTTTGGAATTTTATTGGGTCATATAGTATGCAAACAAGGTCTAATAGTGGATCCTACAAATATTGCAGTAATTGTTAACTTACCCCCACCAAAATCAGTGCGCTAGTTGAGAGAAACATTGGGACATACAGAATACTACACGAAATTCATAAAAGGGTATGCGCATATCACTGCACCGATGGAGAAACTGTTGAAGAAAGACATTATATTTCAATGGAATGAGGACTGTCGGTGAGGTTTGGACACTCTAAAATAAAAAATGGTCGCAACACCTATACTAGTATTCCCATATTGGGAAAATACATTTCATGTGCATGTAGATGTATTATCCATAGCACTTGGAGCTATTATGGAAAAGCTAGGAACATGAGAAATGTACCATTGTATAGAATTTGTAGGTAGAAAACTCTTAGAGTTAGAGAATAATTACAATACTACGAAAAGAGAAGTCTTAGCAATGGTATATGCACTTCAAAAGTTTAGGCACTATTTACTTGGAAAACACTTTAAAATGTTTATAGGCCATTCAACCCTCAAGTACCTAGTCAACAAGCCAGTGTTTGGGTGGAGGATTTGTAGACGGTTACTGTTGTTTCAGGAATTTGATTTCAAAGTGATAGTCAAACCAGGGAAGTTGAATGCATGACAAAATCACTTGTCCAGAGTAACCAATGGAGAAAAACCTACCAACTTGGAGGACAACTTCCCTAATGCACAATTGTTTTCAGTCCAAATAGTTGATTAATACTTTGTTGATCTTATTGAATACTTGAGTACATGGGTTGCGCCACAAGAGTTTAACACTGCACAGAAGAAAAAATTGGTTTTCAGAGTTGTAGATTATCAATTGTTTGCAGGACAATTATACAAAATCGGTGCAAACAACATTTTGAGAAGATGTGTATTAGAGCACGAAAGGACTAGTATTTTAGAAGAAGCCCATGAAGGAATATCTAGAGGACATTATGCAGGAAAAGCTACCACACAGAAGGTATTGCGCGTAGGACTATGGTGGCCGACCATTCACAGAGATGCTAAGGATTATTGTCAATAATGTGATGTATGTCAGCGGGTTGGTAAACCTAATAGAAGGGATTATATTCACCAAAGACCATAAGTAACCTTACAAGTATTCGAAAAATGGGAAATAGACTTTCTAGGACGAACTGACCCACCGGAAAAGGGTCAGGATCAAGGTATATCATTACTGTTGTTATTCTCTAATTTTTCTTTTGATTTAGTGAGAAACGCTAATCCTAAACCCTCCCTACCTGCACTTCATTGTTTTCTTTCATTTGATTTTAATCTTTGTTTTCAGTTTATTATGTTTCACATTTTTATCTTTTTGAATAATTTATTTTAGTTTGGAGTTGCAAGACATGGTTTTAAACGAGGTATCACCTTATATGCCTATTTGAACTTCACAAATTCAAATTTTTCTAAGTCATTAATAGCGCTATAGGAATAAGGCGATTCCTATAGTGCCAAGTTGATATGCGCCTATCATCCAGATTTCGTTATGATGACACAAATCGTGGTTTGAGAGTTCGCATGTGTCCCGCAATAGCTTGGAATCATTTACTGATTCAAACCGTTTCATAATCGGATTACTTTGTACCCGCGAAGGACTCATTTTAAATCGCCCAATTCTCAACGATCATTATATTAAACCTGTCTGATTTTGTTGAATTTAGGTGCAGGTATTTGCTCAGAGGAACGTTATACACTAACAGATTGCAAGTGGCAAATTCGGAACCCGAGGGTAGTAGTTACATCATTGTGTTTTGATGGCGCCAAAGAGGAGCAGACAGGTAGTCAGAATAGAACCCGAGGGTGATGAACTTCTTGAAGATTATCCTCAGATGGCTCAAAGGTTTAGAGATGCCGAGTGGTTTGAATTCCTTACCACTTTTCAAGGTTACGAGGAGCAGGTCTCCATGGAGTTCGCACTAAACTTTGATGGTCACGAGGTTGAGATCGATAAGATGCTGATGCTATTAACAAAGGAGACAATTTCTAAAGCTTGCAGGTTGGTGGTTGGAGGAGAAAGATGGTGGAAGAAAGAGCATGTGGTTACAGAGTTTGTAAACCAATTCCTACTTCCAGATATAAAAAATCTGAATTGGAAAAGGGGAGTACCTTGTAGCTGGATTAGACCCGAATGGAACACTTCTCTGATCGTTATCCACAGGTATATCACCTGCAAAGGTAGATTTTCACTAGTATATATCTACCACATTAGGATATTAATGCATTTAAATGGTGATTACCCCTTAAATCTACCTTATTTTATACTCAAAAGCTTGACAAATATGTCAAAGAGAGCGCAATCACTTTCCACTAATGCTAAGAGTAGTCTCTTTCATCAAGTCCTAATTAAGACTTTAGTTATGTCTACTTTGAGAGAATTACAGAAGCCTTGGAGTTGGCTGACACAATCTTTAAACCCTAACACATAGTCCAACAAAAAGAAGAAATGCAAAGGGAAAAGGACTGTTACACAGAGCCAAAATATTTCAATAGATGAAACCCCTGCTAAAGAAGAAATTCCTAACATCAGGGTGACGAGGAATAGCAGAAGTAAAACACCTAATTTGGATGTAGAAATCGAAACATTTTCTAAAGAATATGTTAAAGGGGAAGATGATTCAGATAGATATTTTAATACTCAAACTACAGTCAAGCATGAATCACCATCAGCCAGTAAAAGGGGTGTTGCAGTCAAAAGGAAAAAGTTTAAAGGTGTGTCTGCATCTCAAAAACCTAGAAGGAATTCTACTAGGGTTACCAACACGTACAGATTGAAGTCAAAGGCCATGTTTAATCCATCAATCAAAGAAGAAAACGTCATAGTTATAGAAGACGACTCTGAAAATGCTGAAGCAGGTACCAGGAAAAGGGAAAAAAGAAATTCATTGCTTAAGAAACCAATAAACAAAGGTAAACATATGTTTTCATCATCTACAGGACCTGTAACAAGAGCTACAACCATATTAGAAAAAGCTAAAGAAATGGCTAAAGGTATTAATGAAATCCCTGAGAATAAACAAGATTACCTTGTAGACTCAGATCACATATCAGATGTGCCTAAAGCTATAGATTCAACAAGTTATGATGAAAAACATAGCTCGAGATTAGTCTCTAAGTACCAAGTTAAAGCAAAAGAACCCAAAGTTTCCTTAAACCTGAATGAGCCTGGACCTTTTGAAGAATGCTAAGGATTCAGGGTTAAAATCAAAACTGATAAAAAAAGGATCAAGGAATTCCAGAAAATAGTGAGACAATTAAAGAAAGAAAAGGCACAAATGGAACAATGGAATGCTCGTCAGCAAGAAAGGATTCAAGGTTTTAAAAAGAAGAAAAAAGAGCAAAGGGCATTGCTCAAAGAACTCAGAGAATTAAACTTCAGACTTTATTGGCACAATGTTGTGCTTACCACAAAGCTCAAACAGAAAAATGCTAAAGCTACTGCTGTGATTATATCCTAAAGGTTCCATGAAGATTGCTACAATCATAATTTTAATGTTTTCCAGGAAAAATGGCAGTGTCTACTCGTTTTGGGTCAGTGAGATGCTAAGACCTTGAACTATTTGACTAAATCAAACTAATTCTTGTTTTGTAGAATCAAATGTAATGGTGACAAGATCATACAATATCAAGCTGTTGAGTTGTGATCTATTTTTGGATTGTAGAAGCCCTTTTCAAGTGAACTACCTTAGTAGATAGATACTATTCAAATCTAGTCATTAAACATACACTAGATGATAGGATCTGGAGGTTTTATCGATAGTTTAAATAGACAGAGGAAAGACTATGTTCTGGTCGAAAAATTGAAGATCCAGGGGACCTTTTTGTGAAACTCCTTGTAAAGGCATTTATGTTCAATTTGACACTTAATAGAAAAGGCATATGGATCGTTAAACCCTCTTTTCTACTCTGTTATTTCTTTCTTCATGCTTGAATTCATTATTCAGATTGCAATGCTTTTTGATTCTTGACTATTAATTAATACAGTGAAAATTTTACTGTGGAAATTATTTTTTCAAGTTTTGATATCAAGCTGATAGTCTTGTTTCTTTATGACATTATGAGACAAGAATTTATGTGAAGTTGAAAAATTGAAGGCTTCATCTTCCCTTTTTCTTAATTGGTTTAATCCATCTATGTGTCCACCTTTTATTCAGTGAATGGGATATGCTATGTTCTGATCTTGATTTTCATGTTATGTTATAACCTTGAGCCAGTTTTCAACCACCTTATTCAAAACACCAAATTATAAAAACCTTCTAAACACTTTGCAATAAACCGATGATGCCCTAGCTTGCCCTCTCATAGTCAAGTGAAACTTTAGGGACTAAAATTTTTGGTGTTGTTTCCAGGGACGGAGACATGAAGTATTTATCCCTGGGAGAACGACAATGATCAGATCCACTTCTTGATGGTGAACAGGAAGGGAATATATACATGACTGAATATATTTCACCAGGCGACTCCACTGTCTAAAGATTAATAGGTGACTCCACTGGATCCAAGCATGGAAGCCATTTTGTCTCAAAGGTTTGCCTTTTATGATTTTTCAGATGTCATTGGTTTTCCAAACCCAATTCCTAGCAGAGCTGAATGGGAAGCTACCCTTCCTACATTTAAAGGCAAAGATTGGGAGGTTCGGGCTGAGCATCTGCTAGATTTTCATGAGTTTATTCATGAACGTCAGATTGTGCATGAGGATGTTAAGATCAATCTTTTCAGATACTCATTGAAGGGAGCAACCCTTGACTGGTGCAGATCTCTTCCAACTTCAAGTATTAACTCATTAGCAAGTTTTCATAATGCTTTCAATATATTTTGTAAAGAAGATTTTTCAGCTGAAAGTATTTTTGAAAATTGTTGTGATGAATTTGATAAGCATATTCAATAGAAAGAAAATGTTTCTTCTGATTGCAAGAATGAAAATCATGTTGTTAAGGATGTTTTTCCAGATCTAATTGATAATAGGAAAGATGACTGCATAAGAAGTGGTCTTTCCTCAACTCCTTCAAGTGGATTCCTATGATATGTTGTTACATGTGATTAAGGAGGAAAATCAAGAGGCTGCTCATCAAGAACAGATATATGAGGCAGCATATGGCAATGTTAGATTTGATCAACAGGTTTATGAGAACATTCTGCCCATTTGTCATGTACAGTCAGAACCAGTATATGGAAGTATTGAGCAACAAACAGAGGTAACCATTTTCAGTTATCAATCTACTTGTTTCTATGATCTAGTAGCCATTTACATGGATTTATGTTTCTCAGAAGATTTCAACCTTGCTATTTTTGGAATTAAATCAGATGAGGGTTGTAGGAATGTATTACAAATTAAAATTTTGTTACACATAAATAATTCTTCTCTGATTTCTATCTGCGTTGAAAGAGCTTTGGTAAATGGTTTGATGTTATCATGGCTTCATTGGAAGTGTGATGTCACATGATGAGCCCGTTTTTATTGGTTAGAAGTAGGAATAGATAGAAGAATAAGCTCACCATCAAGTGTGAGATTATTTTCAGTCTGTTAGTTTGCAGCAGAAAATTTGGTTTCAGTTTTGAAATAAAGACTCCATGCCCAATGCATATAAATCACTATTGACAAGGGTAGTTTTGGCTTCAAATGAGGAGCAGAGTTGCAGAAGTTTGGGCCATATTTGAATGATATTGACTGACTCCATAACCCAATGGACTAGGCACAACACAGAAAAATGTGAATGTTTGCAGAGACAAAATTTTGCAGGTTGGGTTGCACAGATGCACAGAGGAAAAGGCACAACGGTCTGTTTGTTATTGATGCCTCACGGGGAGAGCATCATCCCCCAAAAGGAGCCAGTGTTAGTCTCTAATTTTTCTTTTTATTTAGTGAGAAACTCTAATCGTAAAATCTCCCTACTTGCACTTCATTGTTTGCTTTCAATTGATTTTAATCTTTGTTTTCAATTTGTTATGTTTCACATTTTTAGATTTTTGAATAATTTATTTAAGTTTGGAGTTGTAAGACATGGTTTTAAATGAGGTGTCACCTTATATGCCTGTTTGAACTTCACAAATTCAAAATTTTCTAAGTCATTAATAGCGCTACGGGAATAAGGTTATTCCCGTAGCGCCAAGATAATCATGCCTTGATATGCGCCTGTCATCCAGATTTCATTATGATGACACGAATCATGGTTTGAGAGTTCACATGTGTCCCGCAATAGCTTGGAATCATTTACTGATTCAAACCATTTCATAATCGGATTGCTTTGTACCCACGAAGGACTCATTTTAAATCGCCCAATTCTCAATGATCATTATATTAAACCTGTCTGATTTTGCTGAATTTAGGTGCAAGTATTTTCTCAGAGGAACGTTATACACTAACAGATTGCAGGTGGAAAATTCGGAACCCGAGGGTGCTAGTTACAACATTGTGTTTTGATGGCACCAAAGAGGAGCAAACAGGTAGTCAGAATAGAACCCGAGGGTGCTGAACTTCTTGAAGCTTATCCTCAGATGGATCAAAGGTTCAAAGATGTCGGGTGGTTTGAATTCCTTACCACTTTTCAAGGTTATGATGAGCAGGTCTCCATGGAGTTTTCACTAAACTTTGATGGTCATGAGGTTAAGATCAGTAAGATGCTGATGCTAGTAACAGAGCAGACAATTGCTAAAGCTTGTAGGTTGGTGGTTGGAGGAGAAATATGGTGGAAGAAAGAGCATGTGGTTATAGAGTTTGTAAACCAATTCCTGCTTCCAGATAAGCAAAATCTAAATTGGAAAAGGGGAGTACCTCGCAGCTGGATTAGACCCAAATGGCACACTGCTCTGATCATTATCCACAGGTATATCACCTGCGAAGGTAGATTTTCACTAGTCTATATCTACCACATTAGGATATTAATTCATTTAAATGGCGATTACCCCTTAAATTTGCCTTATTTTCTACTTGAAAGCTTGACAAAGATGTTAAAGAGAGTGCAGTCACTTTCCACCAATGCTAAGAGTAGTCTGTTTCATCAAGTCCTAATTAAGACTTTAGTTATGTCTTCTTTGAGAGAATTACAGAAGACCTAGAGCTATCCCACACAATCTTTAAACCCTAACACACAGTCCAACAAACAGAATAAACGCAAAGGGAAAAAAACTATTACACAAAGCCAAAATATTTCAATTGATGAAACCCCTGTTAAAGAAGAAATGAATGACATCAGGGTGACAAGGAATAGTAGAAGTAAAATACCTAAGTTGGATCCAGAAATTGAAACCTTTTCTGAAGAAGATGTTAAAGGGGAAGATGATTCAAATAAAGATTTTAATACTCAAACTACAGTCAAGCATGAATCACCATCAACCAGTAAAAGGGGTGATGTAGTCAAAAGGACAAAGGTTAAATGTGTGTCTGCATCTCAAAAACCTAGAAGGAATTCTACTGGGGTTACCAACAAGTACAGACTGAAGTCAAAGTCAATGTTTAATCCATCAACCAAAGAAGAAAACGTCATAGTTATAGAAGACGACTCTGAAAATGATGAAACAGGTACAAGGAAAAGGGCAAAAAGAACTTCATTGCTTAAGAAATTAGTAAAGAAAGGTAAACAAATGTTTGCATCATCTACATAAGCTATAACGAGAGATACAACCAGATTAGAAAAAGATAAAGAAATGGCTAAAGGTATTAGTGAAATCCCTGAGAATAAACATGATTACCTTGTAGACTCAGATCACATATCAGATGTGCCTAAAGATATAGATTCAACAAGTTCTAATGAAGAACATAGCTCAGGATTATTCTCTAAGTACCAAGTTAAAGAAAAAGAAACCAAAGTTGCTTTAAACCTGAATGAGCCTGCACCTTTTGAAGAATGCTCAGGATTTAGGGTTAAAATCAGAACTGATAAAGAAAGGATCAAGGAATTCCAGAAAGCAGTGAGACAATTAAAGAAAGAAAAGGCACAAATAGAACAATGGAATGCTCTTCAGCAAGAAAGGATTCAAGGTTTTAAAAAGAAGAAAAAAGAGAAAAGGGCATTGCTCAAAGAACTCAAAGAAATAAACTTCAGACTTTATTGGCACAAAGTCGTGCTTACCACAAAGCTCAAACAGAAAAATGCTAAAGCTACTACTGTGATTATATCCTAAAGGTTCCATGAAGATTGCTAAAATCATAATTTTAATGTTTTCCAGGAAAAATGGCAGTGTCTACTCGTTTTGGGTCAGTGAGATGCTAAGACCTTGAATTGTTTGACTAAATCAAGCTAATTCATGTTTTGTAGAATCAAATGTAATGCTGGCAAGATCATACAATATCAAGCTGTTGAGCTGTGATCTATTTTTGGATTATAGAAGCCCTTTTTGAGTGAACTACCTTAGTAGATAGATACTATTCAAATCTAGTCATTAAATCTACAGTAGATGATAGGATTTGGAGGTTTTATGGATAGTTTAAATAGACAGAGGAAAGACTATGTTCTGGTCGAAAAATTGGAGATCCAGGGGACCTTTTTGTGAAACTCCTTGTAAAGGCATTTATGTTCAATTTGACACTTAATAGAAAAGTCATATGGATGGTTTGACCCTCTTTTCTACTCTGCTATTTCTTTCTTCATGCTTGAATTCATTATTCAGATTACAATGCTTTTTGATTCTTGACTATTAATTAATACAGTGAAAATTTTACTGTGGAAATTATTTTTTCAAGTTTTGATATCAAGCTGATAGTCTTGTTTCTTTATGACATTATGAGACAATAATTTATGTGAAGTTGACAAATTGAAGGCTTCATCTTCCATTTTTCTTAATTTGTTTAATCCATCTATGTGTCTACCTTTTATTCAGTCAATGGGATATGCTATGTTCTGATCTTGATTTTCATGTTATGTTATAACCTTGAGCTAGTTTTCAACCACCTTATTCAAAAAAGCAAATTATAAAAACCTTCTAAGAACTTTGCAATAAACCGATGATGCCCTATCTTTCCCTCTCATAGTCAAGTGCAACTTTAGGGACTGACAAGTGCGATAGAATACTTAAGAAGATGGCCAGAAGAAGCACTAGTAAAATATTGCAGCACAAAGACAACAACACATTTCCTGTTTGAGCAAGTGATCACTATATTTGGATGCCCAAGGATTTTGATGAGTGACCAAGGTACTCACTTTATCAACAATACTATCAAGGCTATGACTAAGGAATTTGAAGTATATCATCATAAGAGTACATCATATTGCCCTCAAGAAAATGGAGCAATTGACGCCTTTAATAAGATCCTAGAGAATGCCTTGAGAAAGATCTGCAATGTTAATAGGGATGACTGGGACTTGAAGATACCAGTAGTATTATGGGAATATAGGACTACATGTAAAAATTTGGTAGGACAGACACCATTCAGGTTGGTGTATGGATAAGAATAAGTGGTTCCATTAGAATTTCTGGTACCAATTCTACGCATAGCAACAATCACCAACATGACAGAATGAGGTGCAATAAAAGAGAGGATCAATCAGTTGATGAAAATAGAAGAAGATAAGATTCTAGTAGGATTTCACCAAGAAGTACATGAAGAAAGAGATAAATCTTGGCATGACAGACATATCAAGAGGAAGAGTTTCAAGGCGGGAGACCTAGTCTTGGTGTATGACAGTAAATTTCTTCAGCATCGAGGGAAATTCATAATGCATTGGATGGGGCCATATGAGGTAAAGACTGTCAGATATGGAGGATATGTATAGTTGAAATATTTGCAAGGAACAAAACTGAAAGGAATGATCAATGGGATTCGACTAAAATTGTATAGGGACAATCGACTTCCCAGTACTTAAAAAGTTACCATGCATAAGAGAACCTATACATAGTCTATTCTAGTATAAGTCAAGACAAAAAAAAATAAGAAAGTTGTGTGCATAAGTTCCTGCCTCAGACATCAGAAGACTGCGCGGAACAAAAATGGACTTGGCGTGAAGAAAATAAAATTTCCATGCATAACAAATACATGACACTCCACGCACTTGAAAATCTCAGTGCACTGGAAAAAGGACCAATGATCAGAAAAAGAAGAAATTTGAAAAATGGCGATTACGGAAAAAATGCGCCAACTGGCAACAATTATGGAATTAAATGAAAAAGTACGTATCAAGGGCCATTACATTAATCATAGCCAGGGAAGCTTCTCCGAGAAGTTTTATGACTTTCCTATATAAAGGGGAAACATGGGAAACATAAGACTCGTTGTGAAATCATGAAGTTACAAAGAAATAGAGCGCACAGAGTAGAAGTGAGTTGACAAAGAATATAGGGCAAACTAGTGAAGACTTAGTTGACAAAAACTAACAAGTACCCACGATGGCACCATCAAATATGGGTGTGCTGAGCCAAGTAGGGAGGAAAACATGAAGTAGCCATGCATCATAGGAGGCAACAAAGCCCAGACAGGAAAATAGACAGCTCGAGGAATTCATCGACGTGGATGCAATTCCTTCACCATACTAAGAACCCGCAGACCCTACAATAGTGGTCAAAGAAAGATAGAGCCCAACGACGTCGTCCATGGAAATCGACCTGCCTAGTGCTATACATGGGCACACTATAGACAAAGTAGGTAACTCACAAGAAACTGTGATGGTCTAGGGGGACTAATAGACAAATGGCCAACGTACTACGCGGATGAAGGCAACAATACCCAAACCCACCAAAGAAGAATCTGTGCAACAACACAAGCGTATGGTAGAAGATATTACTAGATAGCCAGACCCTGACTTGGAAAGAAGATAGATGGAGGCGGGGACCTCAATTCAATAACCAAAACGGAAGGGAAAACAACCTATGGTGCATTCTACGCACAGGAATCCTGACACAACAATTGTACTCCTGCGCATTTCGGAAGGAGTGCAAACCATGCCAACACTGCTAGGTTGTGTGGAGAAGCTAAGATACTCGGACTACGATGTGACTGATGCAGGAAAATTACCTGAATTTACATAGCAGGTTTACTTAGATAGCATAAGGATAGGGCCCTTTGGATATCCCATTCTACAACCAAAGCAGGGGAAGTTGGCCTAGCAAACATAGGGATCCTAAGACTGTTGGCGATTCCCCACTTTGGAAGGGGGGAAGAGGTAAACAACTGCATCAAGCAGTTGATAGTGGTACTCCATGGATGATTCCTATGGATGGAACAACCCGTATCAATAGACGTAGAGCTGATAGCACTGGTCACAGGACCATTTTCAATGGGTTAGAACCCCGCACAGTACCTGGACAACAAATCCAAAGAGAAAAATCTGGTTGAGGAAATGAAGAGGAAATATGAGACAGAGAGGGGATCACATGGGATCATTATCAAAATGATCAGTGATGTTACAACATGGATGGCCACCAAAATGATGGCCTTTAAATTGTTGAGGAAGTGTCACAAGGAGGAATTCACTGTCAGGGTCATCGTAGCTGCAGGGTAGTGCGTGAATGGAACTTCACTCAGATAGCCCCCCTACCTACTAAATTTATTCCTTGAGGATTGCAAAGACACACAGGACCTCAACACAAAGTTCCACTACTCATGGCTACTCATGCTAATTTCACTGATAGGGTGGAGGGAACCCCCATATTCTTATTTCTGCGATCAGACACGTTAGTGTCGTGCAACATGGTACACGTGATTGGGGAGAAACTCGGACCGCAAACATAGAAGTACCAATATGGGTACATTTTCCAGGTATTTTAGCCAACTATAGGAAAGCATAGGCAATACTTGGAGAATCACCCCATATGTGTTTGTGTAGTACAACAACATAGCCAACTTCCATGCAACAAGGCACAACATGTGGATCCAAGTGCACACAGACCTGAAGAAGGAATGGATACAACTAAGGTATTGCGTCAACGAGGATGATATATAAATGGCCATGCAGGATTGGCATGATGACTAGAGGGTCCCTGTCTTAACACAATAAGTGCCAAAGAGAACAAAATTATACACCATTGCGCTTAAGAAGTCGACAAAGACGGGGAAACCCACCAAAAATATGGTGCAACAGATGAAGGGGAGTGCACTGAAGAAAACTACATAGGAAACACAGAAGCACACTACCCCAAAACAAAAATATCAAGGAGCAGGGGCTACAGAAATGCAGGGAACCTCCTTAGCATGTACTCCATAGGAACCAGGGCCACCTAAGTGGCCAATTTTACAGACATGAGGATCGTGCAAGAAGGAAAAAGTGCATAAATAATTGTCAGAGTATATGATCACATATGATGATGCAAAAATCATGGAAAAAAAGGTGCAAGACCACGCAAAAAAAGACTTCGAAGAAGCCAAGCACCAAAGAGGGAAAATATGAGATGACCTGGCTAGAATAAAATAGGTCCTAAAGCAAATCAGAACTACACATAGGTCTGAAAGGGGAACATAATAGTTCCATGAGGGAGAAGTAGTAGCGAAAACAAGGACTATGCCACAAAAGGAAGATACAGTTCAAACTATTGCCCAAGAAAGTACAATCTTTAGAGTAACAAATGACATGTTGTACATGGATGAAACCGCATCATAGAGGTGACTAAAATATTTGGCACAGGTCGACCTGGTATTAACCAGAATACCTACCAAGGTGTTGTACAAAATCTAAGTCAACATCACGAATGAAGTGCAGTCACACGCGAGAACAGATGCAGTAGAACTGCAGGAAACGAAAGAGGGAAAGGAAGCCTTGGAGCTTGTGATCGAACAAGTGAAGTTCGAGACCAAATAAGAGAAAGAGTGCATAGATAAAATTGAACAGGGGGTGACACTAGTCTATAGTCACATTCTGGACAGGGCGCAGGCCGAAAATTCAAGCATAGAGGAAAAACTCAACCTGATTTCCCAAAACATCAACCATTGTAGGAAACAGATTGAGGAATTGAAGGAAAAATTGACTCTGATGACTCCTCCTGAGGTCCGGGAGCAGAGGAAATAAGAAGCTATAATCCAACTAACATATTTGGAGAAACAAGATAACACAACATCAAAACTGTTTTAAAAAACAACGCAGATTTGGACAACGCTTGAGGAACATGAGCAAGTCAAGCAGTGGGACCAGGAGGAAGAAAGAATAAGTGAAAAAATCCAAGACCTCAAGTAGAGGAAAAAGACAATGAGAATCACTAATCGTATGAAAGGAACGCAGGAGATGAAGAAGTTCCAGGCCGAGCTAAAGACTATGCAGGTGCACAAGCAAGAGAGACGGACACAGATGGAACCCCTACAAGAGGAAGTAGTAGAAATGATCACGTAGTTAGAGGTAGAGAAGAAGAATATGGTGCAGACATAGGTAGAATGCACAACCATGGTTCAAGAGGAATTCATAGCGCATAACTTAGAAGAGCTCACTGAAAAGGCCGCGGAGGTCCAAACATGAGGAAGGGGACTTGCAGACAAGTTCCACAGTCTATTAGAGGCTATCAAGGGAGTGCACCGTGCCTAGGTGTTTTGGGACAAGACACATGTTAGTGTTGGGGGCCAGTTGGGCACAAGCCCATTTTAGGGAAAAGAATAATTTTGGAGAATAAAGTGAAAATAAAGAAAATACAGCTGGCAGGAAAAGCAACATGTGCGAGGTAAAGCGCATGCAAAAGAGGAAACAATGCGAGGCACACATGCAAGAATATCTAACCATGATAGGGTTAGGGTTTGGGTAAGAGGATGTAATGGATGATAAGCCAAAAAATAAGTATAAATAGGTACCTAGGAGGTCTAGGTCGGGAGTCGAAGAGTCAGTCATTACTCAGAGAGGTCGAAAGAGTTCGATGTGATTGTAATGGTAGAACACAAGAGTGTCTGTAAAACCTGATCTCTTTTTTTAAGTTGGTGAGATGAGGAGAGGAAAGAAGGTAGACCTTAAGGCTTATATCACATGATGAGGATCCTAGTGTGATCTAGTATGCCTTATTGTAGATCTTGACCCAAATGATCGAGAATTGTAAGGACCACAATGCTATAATTTTGGAGAAACCATAATAAAAGAGAAAAACAACCAAATATTTGTGGACGTAGCCCAGGAGGGGGTGAACCATGGTAGATCTTGTGTTATGTGGATTGATTATTGTTTATTTCTTTACTGTTAATGGTTAGCTAGTAGATGAATGCATGAATGGGTTAGCTAGATCTTATGCTGTCTACATGCATGAATAAGAACGACATAATGTGTAGTATATATGAATGTTATAGTAAATAAATGAAGATCAGAGAGTGTAATCCCATATCCCCACTCATTCTGAGGTTGAAAGGACCTAAGAGTTTCTTCCACCCATAAGAAATATTTCGAGTGAGACCACGCAATGCATTCTATGCATTGTGTTGCCTTCTAGTTTACCAAGAGGGTCGATAGTTTTAGAGGGTTTTGTTGGAAACCATAGTAGATATGAAACTGGGTCAGCCAAGGAGTATCGAGAGGAGATAAACAACCAATAGTAGTAGAGCGACACATGGTCCTCAAATCAACGATTATCCAAAATCCTTGTTTCAGTGAAATCAAAATACAATCACAAGAGCGTGCAAGGGTTGTGAAGCTTTGAAGGCTGGAGCAAATCCTGGCCATTGCCATCAGGTGCACGTGGCGAAAAATCAAGTGTGGTTCAGAGTTGGACACTCTAGAATATCTGAGGTGTGTTTCACTTTGGGTTGAGAACTCTTGAAGGCCAAAAGGGTGGAGTAGATCTCAATCACCCATTATAGAGTGCACGTGGACCATTTATTAGAGTTCTTTGGGTGTTTGGAGTTTGGAACTTTGGAAGGAATTGTGTTTCAAGGCGAGGAAACCTACAAATGATGAAGTTACGAAGTGACATGAACCATCGATTTGAGAATGCATTAGGATCCCTCCTGTCCATTGGATCCAGACTGTAGCCAACACTTCGATAAAGTCTTACTTTGGGAGGACAACGATGTCATGACATTAAACCTCCTAAATATTGGAGCTATGAATAAACACAAACCATATATATAGAGGCCCTTCGAGATCTCTCCTGACTGTTAGATATATTCCATGGCTAGCCCAGCATTGACCACTCTTGGAGAAAGGAGGAAGTCACACCACGAAATCCCTGGACACTAAAGTTATGAAGTAACGGAGGTCATAGATCCAGGGATTACATGGACACACATTTACCATGAGATTGAAGGGCTTGGAAGGTCATCAGTACAAGATGAAGCGGAAAGATGAAATTACCTAGGGTGATGTGGACACACGAACAATGTGCCACATGTCACCTGGAATCGTACGTTTTGTAGAACCTATATGCCCATTAAAATGTGACATGTGTCACCCACTGAAGTGGCCATGTGTCATCTTTTCCTTTTTTCTTGTCACCTCCTCGACACACATTCATTTTTCTTACTAGAGGATGGAGTATTGGGGACCCACCTGCCCTCACCCCTGCATTTAATACATTACCTCGACTTCGAGACTCTAGTGGTCTGGGATGAAGTATCATAGATAAGTTATAATTTTTGAAGGTCGGAACCATGTGGTGATATTTTTGGCTCCTTCGAGAGTTCAGGATTTTGGGACTTTGAAGGAAAATAAGAATTCAACGCCGAAGTGCCGAACGTCGAACTCCCCTTCAACTTATGTGTCAAATGGAGATCAAATGCCGTTGTTGGATTGGATGGTGGATTTACTTACACTGTGGATGTAGGATATTGAGGATGGTACAAATGAGATGGACTCATGTGGCCCTTGACCAATGACAATCAAAGAGATTTGGGAGGCCATAAATTGCAACCCAGAGATCGGATTTGAGCATGTTAGTAGTCGTTAGAATGCTACAGGTGAGTAGAAGAGAATGAATCATCTCAGAGAGATGATTCGAGAAAATTTGAGTAAGTAAAAATTTTGATGCCCCATTCCTTAAGAAGGTGCTTAAGGGGTTGGGTGTGTTACAAATTGGTATTAGAGCATGGAAAAAACACTTGGCCTGCTTGGGCTCACGAAAGATTCACGTTATTTTCCTTCTTATAAAACTTTAAGGGAGAGCGCATACTAACCTACCCTATATAACATAGCATAATTTAGATGCAGGCCTGGATGGGACAAAAAATAGTCATAAGACTAGTTTACCAGGGATAAAATGATCATGTTGAGAGCATCACTATCGTACATAAGTTATTTGCATAAGTTCATTGGAGGATATAGATTAAAATTCAGTCGAAATTTTACCCAATGAGATTGAATTATGCTAGTCAGTGGAAAAGGAAGCCTATCATTTATTTTCGGAAATTATAACCAATCCTACATGAGTGTTATTATGTTGATGGGCACTAATATAAAGACTTGGATGTGAATGGATTGAAAGGATCCATAGAAATAATAATTATTTCTTTAATAAAGGATTAAACCTTGTATATGTGTATGATTCCTCATGATCAAAGGATTTATGGAAGTGGTAAGGTCAATTTACTTGATCTATAATGAATGAAAATTGTTGTTGGAATAACCCAGTAAGAAAGTAAAAAGGAACCATGTAGATTGAGAACAACCTTCATGAAGGTAGAAGTGAAGTGACAAGAGAAAGTTCAAAAGCTCATGGTTGTGCTAGGGGACTGTGTATCCCTATTAACTTCAGCATGTGTCTATGCAAGAGGAATGAGTCTGGTGATCATTATCTGAAAAGGGAGAGCATGTACAACTCTCGGGTTTCGAAGGGAATTGAGAAACACTTTTTTTTTTCTGGGTACAAGAATTGTTGGGCAGTGATTTTCTAATCAAGATGATAAACAAAGTTGTAGAAATATGGAGTGATTGAGTGAGAAATACAAACATCCTCCCTTTCTTGGTTTATAGGGAACTATTTTACCATAATTCCTGTGGGAGGAGGAGAGTGACCACCATCCCTAGTTGTTGCTGAACAAAGGAACGAGTTCTAGGTGTAATGGTTAAAACTGATCTACATTTACATATTATCTTTTTTTTTAATGAGAGTAGACAAAAAAAAATAGAACCTCTATGGAAGTTTAAAAAGGAAAGGGACAGACCCTTTTCCCAATACTAATTATGATCTAAATATACTATGGAGTTTAGTATTAAAATACTTTGTAAGTAACATACCTCAAAATTGTATTTGGGATTTAAGGAAATAATCCAAATGTTATTAGACATTAAAATTTATTATAAATGAGGTAAAATGGTTAATTAAATGTCGATCCTTAATGTGGTAAAGTAAGTGTTGGGGCACTTATAGATGCCCAATGGGTCATATTGGCATCTAGTGGTGGATGGTGGCCATATAGATATTGTTTCATATACTTAAATCGTAGTGAGGGGAATCTAGAAAATGATTTTCTTGATCAAAAGGTTTGTTGATCAAGACCAGTTGGAAGCTAGATTGGTTGTTTTGTCACCTTGGGCATGGTTATAACTTCCCAGAATCTATTTATGAGTTCAGAAATGATTTTACGGAAGTTGAGGAAAGAATTTTCTCTTGGTAGTTGTTATCATATACAAAGGGAAACATAGTTATGACTATGTATGTTAAACTACCAAGTGGATATCATGTGAATGAATGCAAGTTCTCAACTGAGAGGGAAGCTCAATGTTGAGTATATCTATGGAACTTGTCATGAGAATGGAAGTAAGATCCTTGGTAGAAAGATTTGGAAGTTTGATATGTCCGTGAAGGACATGGAAAGGGTGCAAGCAATGAGCTTGGATGATTAATGTTTAGCTATGTCTGTATATGATTGAATGCATGAATTTGATGCATTGTGAGGTTACTTGATATGAAGACTGATATTAAGGCCAAATAGATATGAGTGATATTGAATGTGGAAGTGATGCACATGTATGATGTAATAATATTTTTATACTAAAGGCACGATATGACTGCCTGTGTTGAAACATATATTTTTTCTAAGCTTTGGACTTAAATAGGTTTAATTATCATTAAATAAAGACAAGCACACACTTGGATATCACCATGGATGAGGTCTTTCGTTGGATACAATGATCCTAAGTTCTTAAAAGTTATGAAGACACCCACTAGTTAAAGGATCAAATTGTTAAAAAAAGTCTTCAAAATATCGGGTTTCGAGGTTTAACAGACCTAATAGTCCAACATATAAAGGGTCCCAATGTCCCAACATGCAAAGTCATGAAACTACGATAAGTTTTAAGCCATGTTAATTAAGGTGGTAAAAGTGATTAGTACTAGTTAATCACATTGCGACTTCGTGATTCGGGGATCCTTCCTCGAGCGACCACCAAAGTCTCGATATACGGAATTGTGAAACTAACTTAATTTTAAACCGGGTTAATTAAACGATTAATAATTATTAATGATATTTAAATCATATCACAGTTTCACGTTTGAGGAATCCTGTCTTGAACGAAAACTTGAAATCTCGATATCTGAAGTCATGAAACCCTTAGTTAATCATGATTAATTAAAAGGTTATACTCGATTAATATTAATTGATCAAATCACAATTTCATGATTCGAAGATCATAACTTAAAATGAAATGAGATCGCCCAAGACTCTAAACCCTGAAATGGATTAAGGTTAAACATGATTAATTAATAGGATAAAACTGGATTTATTAACACCTTAAACAGTCTCATCTTTTGCAGAGTTTACATTGGTTTGAAATGCGGGTAAATTCAAATCATCTCTATGCTTTTCCCAGATCACGAAATATCAACCATTAATGAGATTAATAGCTGATTTAGGGAAATGGTTTCAAATAAGATCTTGCTTTATTGCCCAAATCTTTTGAATAAAGGAATTAAACGTGTTGTCAGAAAGGGTCTACATGGATTCATACGCTTAATGAAAAGTATATTTTTTCATTTTATGAATCACATTCTCGTTTTCACAGAGCTTGATTAACGAGATACTCAGTCTTGTGTGTTTTCTGTGACCAAGTTTTGTTTCTAGAACTGGTACCATGCTGCCATGAAAAGTAGCTAAAGAGACTAGTGAGGGTTCATGCCAGAGTTAAGAGGTTATCTCTGATACCTCACCCAGAAGTATAAACACAGTTAAAACCTGGACGAATGTATTCAACATACTACAATACGAGCTCGTAAAATTCCCTGATGATTCAAGCGACAATGAAAAGGAAGACTTATCTATCACATACAATACTATTGCTCAGGCAGAGATGCATAATGTAGAAACAAGGCCGAGTCTTTTGCCCTACAATGACATGATTAAATGGGCAGTAGATCATGTAGATATCCCAACTAGAGATATCTTCAATTCTCAGAGGGTAGTTGTTGGGTCATTTCGGCCGGAGCACATATAGTTGATGTATAAGTTGTCCTCAACATCAAACTTCACTTACAATACCCATTTTCTAGAGAATTTTAGCAAGGAGTGTGATCAATATGGGAAAAATCTTTTGGATTTGATCAAGGACTGGTGCTCATACCCTGAAATGTTTAGAGCCGATTCTCACAACATATACTCAATCTCATCATTGCAACCACATTTCATGTATATAGCCATGATGATGTGCACACTTTATGGAAAAGATAATACAACCCATTTCTTTCTACCATGGGTACCCATTATACACACACTGGCGGAAGTTTATTCTTTCGACTGGGCCAAGATATTGTCGGACAGTCTGGCCAGTGAAATTACAGAAAACTAGGCAAAGAAAGCCAAGGGGCAATCAACTTCATTTTTTATGTCAGCTTATATTATGGACTCCATCTATTTCATGATGCCTTTCCCGCTAATGGGCTAGATATGGATTCCAGATAGCGCAGAACCAATTCATATTTATCATTCAAAACTCTGGGAAGACAAGGAGAAAAATTTCTTTTATGAAATCTATAATTGGGTAGTGGTGCCAATGCACTTTTTTAGTTTTGGTCGCCCACCTCCTAGAATTTCAGATACATTTGTGGCTAACCTGGATACAGTGGAAGACTGGTATATCAAGGAGCACTTCTCTTACATCAGAGTGTTCGGTTGTTCAGTTCCCCCATACGCTTTACCGCAATTTCTACTAGACCGACTAGTGTGTTGCGAGGTCACACAACAAACTGTAGTTGAAGGGATTAGAAAAGAACTCAAATCCATGCTGAAAAAGGTATGGCCATATTTTCCCTTACAGATTGGTGTATTTTCTTTATTAGATTTCAGCCACTCCAAAGTGGAAGCTGCGACATTAGAAGAAATAAAATTGGTTAGCATTGAATTTAAGAAGCATGACTCAGAGAAGGTTGTGGGTAACCATATGGCCAGTTGCAATATTAAAAAGTCTGAACATGAAGAATCCCCTCATGACGAAGTGTTCTGAGGTGTGATATCTTACCAAGAGGTTCTGAGCCGAGTTCGAACCCTATCACCTAATAAAATGGTTGATTTTTACAACTTCCAAAAACATCAAAGGAGTAGTCTTCCGAAAGTACTACAAGGGGAAAACCAAATGTCTTCTGCTACACAACAGACAAAGACCTAGAATCCAAAGATCATAATCTCTAGCAAACACGAAGCCCCAGAAAACTTAGAGAATCCTGAGATCTTGACTTGGAAAAAGGATACCCCGACGACAGAGGTATCTAATGACCAGGCCAAAGATCAGCTAGAGACATCAACAAAGCAAGGAGAATATAGGAAACTATATTCACCAGATAAATCAACTATAGATGAAACTGAGAAACAATTATCCACATACATAAGCAACCCCATTCTGATTGTCATGTCATTACAGTCCACTAGAGGAAACCCCGCTATAGAGGTAATACTCATAGGAGATCTCAAGGCCATCTCTATTGAAGAGATTCCTCCCTCCGATTTATTTTTCAGTAAGAAAAGGAAATTTGTGGTGAAGAAAGTAATGCACTAGAAAGAGGGTGCAACAGTAAAAAAACACAGAGTAGTATTGGATGGACATAATTTGAAAGATGAATATTTTTCTACACAGATGGTCAACTCTTTGGGATATTTTGCAAAAACTAACCTATTCTCAGTCAATAATCTGAAAGAAAGACTGAAGCAGAGAAATCATATGATAATTCGGTTGCAAAATCAACTAAGGAATGCAGAAAAGAATGTCAGAGAAGAAGTCAATAAAGGACTGGAACAGGCTAGAGATAGTGATAAGCAAGAAATCCAACTGCCCAAGTCCAGTCTTGACGAGATACATAAGAATATGAAAGTGAGCGAAAGACAAACTATTCAGCAAGATGAGTTGATAACACAATTGCAAGACAAGGTCAGTTCCACTGAGAAAATGGTTATGGATATAACACTATTTCAAGCTCAAACGTTGGAGGTTCTAAAGAAACTAGAAATATCTCAACAAGGCCTACTCTCTAAAGTAAAAATCGTCCAAAATCATTCTCAGGTGATGGATGAAGCACTAAGTAATATTGTTTTAAGAGAGAGGGAGGCTATCGTTGCCCGAACTACCTTCTAAGAAACAGTTATATCATCAACAAAAGATG
The DNA here is from genome assembly GCA_009831015.1 of Picea engelmannii. Classification (NCBI taxonomy): domain Eukaryota; kingdom Viridiplantae; phylum Streptophyta; class Pinopsida; order Pinales; family Pinaceae; genus Picea; species Picea engelmannii. The sequence goes on along the minus strand of ML778774.1, from coordinate 878,153 downwards.
GAAGAGATATATCATTTGGGTTGTCTATTTCAGAGCAAACCAGAGGTGATATTATACTAAAGACTTGGGAGTCAAACATAGCTGAAGGTAGGAAAATGGCTAAGGAATTGAAAGAATCTTGTGAAGAAGTTTTTTGTTCACTTAACAAAGAATTTTTAGGCTTTGATAAAGAAGATGGTTCTGAAACACTGGGTCAAAGTAATATATCCAAACATCAGCTTGACATTAAAACAAATATGGAAGAATCCCAAGCTGAAATATCACAGATAAAACAAGTCGATATTGCCCAAGTATATATATGGCTAGTGAAGCCTAATCTATAACCACAGTCTATTATTTCAGAGGATAGACAGATAGAAGAGAGATTGCCTTAGCTGGAAAATAAATTATACATTTTTTAGGCAAATAACTTAATAGGGTCTTCCGAGTTGGTAGACGAATTTATGGGCAGGTACATCAAATGTATTGAGCAAGGTAAAGCTAGTACCTATGGAAACAAGTGAATACAATCTACGCACATTATCTATTTTGGAGCTAGAAGACAAGAAATAAAAACATTCATGCCAGCATAACGAGATGATCAATAAGATTGCAAATGAAGCGTTTCCGTTTTCATATTTTGTAATTTTAATTATTCTGAAGATAGAGGAATTCTAACCGTTTGAGGTTGATAACTTTTGTATAAATGCATATTTGAAAGAATAAACCAAGGTTGCTTCTTGCCGGTTGTAATCGAGAAAACTCTCTTCATTGAGAATTAGTACACGTGTAGACCAGAGATTCCACATTTTGCCCGTTTGAGTTATGTGTTCTTCTGTCTTTCCATGTTCTAGCATTTTTCATATATTTCCTTGATGAGTGTCTGATCGCAATTTAGTACAACATCTATTGTGGTTATGTTTCACTAGTTATCTAATAACAAACAACGTTTCCTCGCTATTTACTGTTAGTAGATACAAGACCCGTGAATTAATTAGAATGCTACATTTTAATCTTCATTTAAAGGTTATATTATCTTTTTTCTTCTTCTGTAACAAAGTAATATTCTTCTATATTTGATGCCTTTCTTTGTCTAACAACTTTATGTTTTTCTCTTAGTACATCCAATATTTTCAAATTTAACTCAGACACAAAAAATGGCCTTTGAGTTGTCATACTATTAATTCATTTTATGGAATTTTTCTCTCATAACTGAGACAAAAAAAACAAACTTTTAAGCTTTCCTCATTTCCTGATGCCTGACATTGTGCTTTGAGCCTTAAGTACAAACTCAGGAACATCTTTTTGGCGTTTTTGCCAGGGAACGAAGAAATGGAGTTATTTTTCCCTGGGAGAACGACACTGTAAGTTTCTCTCTTTCATAGTGAACAAAGATTGAATACATTATAAGGCTTAGTTTATTTTTCACTTGGAGACGCTAAAATTAATAAAATGGCTTCCGATTGAAGGAATACCAGACAAAACCCATATGGTGAGTAGACTATGCCTGTTTCCAACCCTGAAAAAAAATTAAAACCAAGGGGATACCTTAAGCAAACCATTGCTTCCACAAGAAAAGTTTACCAAACTAAACCCACATAGTCTAATGCTAATTTCCCACTTGAACTGTTAACTCCGCAAGAAGTTCCCACCCAAATCCTTTTCTGAGAAACATCGGTTGATAGAACTGAAGCCGAAATATTAAACCCCATATTGGTTTTATCTGAGATAAAGACTGAAACCGATTCAACTACCTCCTTTACAAATAAAGGTAAAGAGCCCATCTTGATACCTGCTTCGATTGATATTCCATCAGTTCTCGAAGAAAAATTTCCAACTTCCTGAAGTTTTGAAGAGTATATTATACATTTGGATTAGACTTTCATTGGTTCCCCCATTTACATATCTTGCAAGTCTGAAGAACCCAACCCTCATCTCTCATTTCCTCCCTTTCCAGTTCTTCTCTCTCCTGATGGTCAGTTCCTAGACCCCCTTTTACCGCATCCCGAAGTAGTCGAAAGGTCGCTTCACATCTTTGAAAAACCTCTCTACAATCCCGAATTTTGATGTCCTAGATTGTCAATGGCTGCTGCTGGGGGAGGTGGCACAGGCGGAGGAGGTGTTGACAGAGGTGGAGGAGGACATGGTGAGGGAGGAGGAGGGGGAGGTGGTCATGGAACACTCCCACCTCCTATAATTTTTGCTAAAGTGGTTGCTAGATATGCTCCTTTAGTACTCCCAATCCCCCTCCATGATTTACTTGAAAACTATATGAAAAACCTGTTGAAGTTTACAGGAGAGGGAGACCTATCTGTGACCGAGCACATAATTTTTTTTGATCAATTTGATGAAATTCTTGGCATTGAGCACGAGGATGTTTATTCATGACTGTTAGTCCAAACTTTCTAAGGACAAATAAGAACCTGGTTCCAAGGACTACCAGCAGGTTCAATAGGATCATATGACGAATTATAAAATGCCTTTCTCAGACAATGGGGAGAAAGAAAAGATCATCTTTTTTATTCAACTGAGTTTGGAGCATTGAGAAAGAAGAAATCAGAAACAGTTCTCGAATTCACTCAAAGATTCAATAAATTATACAACAGGATCCCAACCACCAATCTCACTAGAATGCAAGATGATGCTGTAAATATTGAGTCAAATATGATGGCATCTAGAAAATTAAAAACTAAATTCGAAACAGGAAATAAAGAAACCAGATGATTTAGATAACAAGTAGGACCCTCTGGATCTGGGAGGTCCTCAGAAGATAAGATGGATGATATGGAAAAAATAATTAAAGAACTATCAAACAAAATTTCGAAGATGGAACTAGATCAATCTAAAGCGGATCAGCTCGCTAGGAAATATTTCAGGAGAAACCCTAACCCTCAAATACAACAAAGGAAAATTAAAAACAAAGATCAAAACATTCAAGCCCCCTTTAAAAATGAAAAATTTATAGGAGGAGATGACATGCAAGAATTTAAGGAATTAGAAGAAGATATGAATAATCTTGGTGATGATTGTCAACAAACTCATTTAACGAGGCAATATTATGAAAGGTCTTTGAAGGCAGAGCACAGGTCTAATAATGATGATGATATAAATACCACAGAAGATTCTGCTTATCAAGGAATCTCCGATAATATAATGGTTGAGATACAACAAAAGTATAATTTAAGGCCTAGAAGTAAAAACATAGCAACTTCCCAACCAAAGAAAATATTGCCGAGAGGTGAAACATGTGAGCCAAATCTAGAATGGACCAAAACAAAGATTGCTAAAATAAAAGGAGTTGACTAACAGAATTCCAAAACAAAAACAACTGAGATACAAACTGTTAAAACAAAAGAAGTTGAAACGCAGACTGTAGAAATAAAAATAGCTGAAAAGAAAGTAACACAAGCCAACAAGTCAGAAAAAAAGGAGATAGATATCCAAACCAGAGAGACTGATAAGAGAACAGGAGGTTTCAACCTCGAAAATGATATTAATAAAATCAAGATCTCGGTACCTCTAGTTGAACTGGCGAAAAATCCTACATATAGAAAACAAATTGCCAAAATGATAATTTTTTCAGATATGGAAAGCCAGGTGGACATTATAAATTTGGAAGATGATAAACCGAATATAATTTTCAGCCCGCATTTTGAAGGTTCCAAAGATACCGTCACTCCTTTATACATTACGTTGACTGTGCATGATCATATACTCCATAATTGTATGTTAGAGTCGAGAGCTTCCCACAATGTGATGCCCAAATTTATTATGGATAACCTTGGTATCGAAATTACTAGACCATACAAAGATCTATATTCCTTTCATTCGAGAAAAGTAAAATGTGTGGGCATGATTAAATATTTAGTGGTAAATCTTGCGCAGATTCCAGTAAAAAGTGTTCTGATGGATGTGGTTGTTGCTGATATTCCCCCAAAGTATGGCATGTTGTTATCCAGGTCTTGGGGCACCAATCTTGGAGGATCCCTCCAACTCGACATGACGTACGCTACAATCCCGATCTTTGGTGGTCAGTTCACACATCTATATAGAGAAGCAAGGCTAGCATATACAGTGAGTGATCCACATAATCCAAATAATTACCCTGTTTACGTCGCAGATCAAGATTTAGGAAATTGTATTTTATCAATTGATGATGATATAGATGAATGTATAGAAAAACGTTGTACAGAAAAATAAAAAACAGAAAATACAAATAAAAATGTATATACTATGGGAATTTGGAAAATGTGTTTCGATGATGCTTAGTCATGTGAAGGAGTAGGAGATGGAGTGCTTTTTGTGCCACCCAGAGACAATTTTGTTATTCCTTTCTCTTACAGGTTAAAATGGGACATCGATTACACCGATAATGTGTGCGAATACAAAGCCCTGGTCTTAGGATTAGAGGCTGCCAAGAAATTGAATATTAAAAACTTGGAAATTTATGGCAACGCATAATTAATCATAAAACAGATAAATCAGCAGTACCAGGACAAACACCCAAGGTTGAGGTCTTACAGAAATTGCGCCTAGGATCTGATTGATTTTTTTATCTCGCCGGTTAATGTTCACTACATCCCCAGAACAAAAAATCAGTGGGCAGATTCATTAGCCAAAGCAGCTTCAACGTTTGGACCTCCTAGTGTTTTCAAATTGAAGTATCACATAGAAATGAGGCACAAAACCTCAATACTGAAAAATATACAACACTGGAAGGTGTTCGAAGATGATGAACAAATCAGACAATTCTTAGAAATGGTGGATAACTTCGCTGAAATGCATATTGACCAAGAAAATCAGAATGACCCTGCTTGGATCATGTAGGAAGGAGAATACCCTCAAGAGTTCCGAGATAAGATCGCTAATCATCACATGATAGTGATAAAAAATAATCAGATCCCTAAAGGTCTAATCCCTTTGGAGAGATTATTTTATCATGATGACATTCTATTAAAGTCTACCTTGTAGCCTCAGCCTGAAGAAGTTGAAGATTGCGATATAGGCACCAAGGAAACTCCTAAGATGGTAAAAATATCTAAATACCTTTCCCCTGAAACAAAAAAAAAATATGTGAAGTTACTCAAGCAGTATAAGGACATTTTTTGCCTGGTCTTATGATGAACTAAGAACTTATGATACCACCGTGATCGAACATAAGATTCCTCTAAAGTAGGGTGTTAAACCATTCAGGAAAAATCTCAGACAGATAAATCCCATACTACCACCTATGATTGAAAGGGAAGTAAAAAATCTTCTGGATGCTAAAATCATTTTACCACTTAGATGTTCCAAGTGGGTAGCCAACGTGGTCTCGATCAGGAAGAAAAGATGTGAAATCAGACTGTGTGTGGATTTTAGAAATGTAAATAAATCATCCCTCAAAGATAATTATCCATTACCTAAAATGGATCATGTATTGGAAAAAGTGGTCAGAGCAAATAGAATGTCTATGATCGACGACTTTTTGGGCTATAATCAAATCGTAGTCCACGAGGATGATAAAGAAAAAAACACATTCACCACCCCATGGGGTACCTTTATGCATGAAAAAATGCCATTTGGTTTAATGAATGCAGGTGCTACCTTCCAACGAGCTATGGACATCGCCTTTGTTGGAGAACGAGATAAGTTCGTTGTCATTTATCTTGATGATCTAACTGTATTTTCTAAATCTGATGAAGAGCATCTAATACACCTCAAACAAACGTTTGAGAAATTTCGCAAGTTCGGTTTGTCTTTAAACCCCAAGAAATCTCACTTTGTAATGCAGGAAGGTAAAGTATTGGGCCACATTGTATCTTGCGACAGAATTAAAATCGACCCGAAAAAGGTTGAAGCTATAGATACTAACAATATTCCTAGAAATAAAAAAGAAATTCAATCATTTTTAGGAAAGATCAATTTTTTAAGAATATTTATCCCAAACTTCGTTGAAATCATGAAATTGATTACATATATTCTTAAAAAGGACAACGAGGTTAAATGGACAACCGAAGCCAAGCATCGTTTGAACGCATCAAGAAGGTCATAGGTGAAGCACTAGTGCTGGCAAGCCCAGATTATCTGAAAGAATTCTTAATTTTCTCATTCACATCCGAACACATGATTGCTGCAGTACTCCTACAGAAGAACGAAGAAGGGTTTGAACAACCAATATCATTATTCAACAAAATCCTTAGAGACGTAGAGTTGAAATATGATCTAATGGAAAAGTAGGCATATGCGATGGTGAAGGAATTAAAGGATTTTAGGACCTATGTATTACATTCTAAAGTGATTACATATGTACCCACCAGTTTCGTTAAATATATACTGGTGCAACCCAATAGTGACGGAAAGAGGGGCCGATGGCTTGCTAAAATTCAAGAATTCGATCTAGAGGTGAAACCAACAAAACTTGTCAAAGGACAGGGTTTGGCTAAGCTACTAGCCAAATCTAATTTCAGAGCTCTCAGAATAAATAACCTACAAGAGTGCGAAGGATTTTTGGACATAGACGAATTCAACGATCAAATGCCTACAACTCAAATTGAGGAGAAGTTCTCTTCTTCTACTTGGTATAAATATATAGTCTCTTACCTTTTGACTCTGCAATGCCCAAAAGATATAACTCCTTCTAAATCCAGAATGTTGAAATTGCACACACTAAAATATTGTATCATGGATAGAAGATTGTATTGGAAGGATCCTCTGGGATTTTTACTAAGCTTCTTGGTAGAATCTGAAACAGAAAGAGTCATAAATGAATTTCACGAAGGAGTGTGTGGAGGACATCATGCATGGAGAGCAAGATCCTATAAAATCCCAAGAGCAGGATATTATTGGCCTAAATTGTTCACTGATGTAAGTACTAAAGTCAGAGCCTATAACCCCTGCCAATTATTTTCAGGCAAACAAAAGCTTCCCGCGTTACCTTTGGTAACAGTTAAAAAAAAACCTCATTTCAACAATGGGGGCTAGATTTTATTGGTGAAATCAATCCACACTCTATCGCGCAACATAAATGGATCTTGACCGCTACAAATTATTTCACCAAATGGGTAGAATATATTCCAACCATAATCGCTACAGATTCGGTGGTGATAAATTTCTTGGAGGAAAACATTTTATCTAGATTTGGTTGTCCTCAAAAGATAGTTACAGATAATGCATAGGCATTCAAGTCTATGGCTATGGTTAGTTGTTTTCAAAAATACAACATTGTACTTGGCCATTCCATGACATACTATCCTCAAGGAAACAAATTAGTTGAATCATCAAATAAAATCTTGATCACCATAATTAAGAAAGTGTTGAACGAAAATAAGAAAGACTGGCACGTGCATTTGAAATATGCTTTGTGGGAAAATTGAATAGGCACCAAGAAGTCGATCAGGATGTCCCCGTTTCAAATGGTGTATGGGACTGATGTGGTACTACCCATAAACCTGGCTCTACCTATAATGAAAATTTGGAAAGATGAAAAGGAAGAGCCAAATCACGTTACCGGAAGAATAAATCAACTAATCGAAGCCCAATAGAATAGGGATGAGGTAGATGAGAAACTTCAGAAGTATCGGGATAACATGAAAGCCCTATTTGATCAAAAAGATAAATATAGGGATTTTATCCTTGGTGACTTGGTTTTAATGTGGGATGCTAAGAAAGAAGACTCAGGAAAGCATGGTAAATTCGACCATATCTGGTGTGGACCGTTTAAAGTCACAACTGCTGAAGGAAAAAAATCGTTTCTGCTAGAAAATCTAGATGGTAAAATCCTCAACGCCCCTATCAATGGGTGTTACCTGAATCATTTTAGGCAATGATCAATTTCCAAACTCTCACTGTACATACCGATTTGTTTTCTTATTTTTGATTTACAGTTTTTCTTTTTCTTAGTAAGTTTTACTTCCACTATAGATAAAACCAGGCTAGTTGATTTCATAGAAACAAAAAATATAAAAATAAGTAACACACAAAGTTTTGGTTTGTGTAAATTTTTGACATTCTTCATATTACTGTCACGTAGAATACTTTTCAATAGTCGAGAGACAAAATACTACAAGAACCGACCTTTACGCATCAGAATATCGACTTTCTCTCGAAACAGGTGACAAATAAATAGTTTACATGGTTGAAAATGTAAGAGTAAATCTAAGGTATGATCTTGCCCTATCTGAATTTTCAAAGAAGTATCATGTAGTATGACATAGGTCTCATATGTATGAATATCGTCACCTAATCTATAACCATATAAATAGAAATTACGTTTTAATTGTCAAGAGTTTTCTCTAGTTCAAAAAAAAAAAAAAAAAAAACTTGTAATAAAAAATGAGCAAGAAGAAGACCTAAAAGAAAAGTTTTAGGAATTGAGTACAAAATTTTCATAGGAGTGACCGTACTTATAACAGAACATCTAAAACCCTCATTCTTTTCTCCCACTTATTTTCAAAAGTTGTATTTTCATGTGATTTTTGATATCATCCCATGGTCTTCATAAAGGAAAAAGAGTTTCACCTTGGCTTTGAATATGGATAAACAAATATTAAAAACGAGGATAGGTAAAAAAATTATTATGATTCTTCTGACTTTAACTGAACGAAAGTATGTCTAGGATAATTCTGACTCTCTTATCCCTTCTAACAGGTTTAAACAGGTTAGTTTTTCTCAAGGAAAGTTCCTAGAAAATAACAACTCCCCATGGAAATTTCCCTGTAGGAAAAGGTGTTTTGAAGGTCAAAGGGGGATTAGTCCAGAGTAATCGAAGTGAGTTAGCAGACCTCTATTGCTAAATTATAAGCATATATCATCCCTGGTATATTGTATACAAATTGATTTCCCCCACTTCATGTTTTAAAAAATTATAAGACAGATGGTGAAAGGAAATTCATTAAATGATTGCCCCCATCTAACCCCCCAAAAAAGAGATGATGAAAGGAAATTCATTAAATGACTGCCCTCATCTCATCATTTAAATGCAAAATTACTAATTGAAGTGGTGAAAGGAAATTCAATATGGGAAATTAGATAATTTCACTGGGGTACTGAACAAGCTCGCTAGTAGTGAAGCAATGTCTATGATATCTGCAAGGCTGTTATACATAAATTACAATGTACTCTGGTATCTAGTTCTTCTTTCACTAGATTCACATTCTAAGCTAACACAGGACTCCTTGACTCAACAACACTGAAATCACCTTACCTTGATGCGAACAAAATCGAATAGAGCCTGCTAGAAAAATTAAGGTTGTTTTGAGTATCTTAAGCAAATTTGAAGTTAGTTTCAAGAAAGGGGAGCCATTGATAAGCCTAAACTCGATATCAATGAATGATGAAGTTTTCAAAGTTTTCAAAGATAAGGATGAAATCTGAAGTCCTTCTGTGTGCCCTTTTTCCGAATGTGTTTTACAAAAATGCGATAATGACTCCATTTACCCAATAAAGGTACTTGGTCTACTATTATTCCCATCCCGCAGGGAGACAAGATCCCTAGATGGAGCCTATGTTGAAAAATTTATTTTTTCTAAGATTTGGACTTAAATAGGTTTAATTGTCATTAAATAAAGACAAACGCGCACTTGGATATCGCCATGGGTGAGGTATTCCATTGGATACAATGATCCTAATTTCTTAAAAGTTATGAATCCTCCCACTATTTAAAGGTTCAAATCGTTAAAAACAATCTTCAAAATATCAGGTTTTGGGGTTTCACAGACCTAACAGTCCAACATATAAAGGGTCCCAATGTCCTGACATGCGAAGTCGTGAAACTACGACAAGTTTTAATCCATGTTAATTAAGGCGGTAAAAGTGATTAGTACTAATTAATCTCATCGTGACTTCACAATTTGGGGATCCTGCCTCGAGCGACCACTAAAGTCCCAATATACGAAATTGCGAAACTAGCTTAATTTTAAACCGAGTTAATTAAATGATTAATAATTATTAACGATAATTAAATCATATCGTAGTTTCTCATTTCAGAAATCCTGTCTTGAACGACAAATTAAAATCTCAATATCCAAAGTCGCAAAACCCTTAGTTAATCATGATTAATTAAAAGGTTAAACTCAATTAATATTGATTGATCAACTCGCGATTTCACGATTTGATGATCATAACTTAAAATGAAATGATATCACCCAAGACACCAAACCCCAAAATGGATTAAGGTTAAACATGATTAATTAACAGGATAAAACTTGATTTATTAACACCGTAAACAGTCTCATCTCCTATAGAGTTTACGTTGGTTTGAAATGAGGGTAAATTCAAATGATCTCTATTCTTTTCCCAGATCATGAAATATCAACCATTAATGACATTAATAGATGATTTAGGGAAATGATTTCAAATAAGATCCTACTTTATCTCCCAAATCTTTTGAATAAAGGAATTAAACGCGTTGTCAGAAAGGGTCTATGCAGATTGATATGCTTAAGGAAAAGTAGATTTTTTCAATTTATGAATCACATACTCATTTTCATAGAGCTTGCATAATGAGATACACAGTCTTGTTTTTTTTCTATGACAAATAGCAGGTTTTATTTCTATAAATTCTACCATGATGCCACAAAAAGCAGCTAAAGTGACTAGTCAGGGTTCAGGCCAGAGTTCAGAGTTTATCTCTGATACCTCACCGAAGAGTATAAACAAAGTTAAAACCTGGACAAACGTATTCAACATCCTATAGTATGAGCTGGTAAACTGCTTTGATGATTCAAGAGACAGTGAAAAGGAAGACTTATCTATCAAATACAAGACTATTTCTCAAGCAAATATGCACAAGGTAGCAACAAGGCTGAATATTTTACCCTACAATGACATGATTAAATGGGCACTAGATCATGTAGATATCCCAACTAGAACTATTTTCAATTCTCAGAGGGTAGTTGTTGGGTCATTTCGGCTGGAGCACATATAGGTGATGTATAAGTTGTCCTCAACATCAAACTTCACTTACAATACCAATTTTCTATATAATTTCAACAAGAAAGAGTGTGATCAATATGGGAAAAATCTTTCGGATTTGATCAAGGACTCGTGCTCACACCCCAAAAAGTTTAGAGCTAATTCTCACGAAATATACTCAATCTCATCATTGCAACCACATTTCATGTATATAGCCATGATGATGTGCACACTTTATGGAAAAGAGAACACAACCCATTTATTTCTACCATGAGTACCCATTATACACACAATGGCGGAAGGTTATTCTTTCGACTGGGCCAAGATATTATCAGATAGTTTGGCCAGTGAAATTATAGAATACCAGGCAAGTAAAGACAAGGGGAAACCAACTTCATTTTTTATGTCATCTTATATTATGGACACCATCTGTTTCATGACACCTTTCCTGCTAATGGGTTGGATCTGGACTCTAGATAGCGCAAAACCAATTCATATTTATCATTCAAAACTCCAGGAAGACAAGGCGAAAGATTTCTTTTATGAAATCAGTAATTGGGTAGCGGTGTCGATGCACTTTGCTATTTTTGGTCACCCACCTCCTAGAATTTCATATACGGTTGTGGCTAACCTAGAAAAAGTGGCAAACTAGTATATTGAGGAGAACTCCTCTTACATTAGAGTGTTCGGTTGTTCAGTTCCCACATACGCTTTACCGTAATTTTTACTAGACCGACTAGTGTGCCGCGAGGTTGCACGACAAACTATACTCGGTGGGATTATAATAGAACTCAAGGCCGTGCATAAAAAGGTATGGCCATATTTTCCCGTATAGATTGGTGTATTTTATTTATTATATTTTGGCCACTCCAAAGTGGAAGCTGCGGCATTAGAAGAAATAAAATTGGTTAACATTGAATTTAAGAAGCACAACCTGCAGAATGTTGTGGGTAACCATATGGCCAGTTGCAACCTTAAAAATTATGAACATGAAGAATCCCCTCAGGATGAAGTGTTCCTAGGGGTGAGATATTACCAAGAGGTTCTGAGCCAAGTTCGAACCCTATCACCTGATAAAATGGTTGATTTTTACAACTTCCAAAAACACCAAAGGAGTAGTCTTCTGAAAGTATTATAAGGAGAAAACCAAATGTCTCCTACTACACAACAGACAGAGACCCAAAATCCAAAGGTCAGAATCAAACAAGAAGCCCCAGAAATCTCAGAGAAGCTTGAGATATTGACTCTGAAAAAGGATACCCCGATGACAGAGGTATCTAATGACCACGCCAAAAATCAACCAAAGACATCAACAAAGAAAAGACAAGATATGCCACTTTCTTCACGAGATAAATAAACTACAGATAAAATCGGAAAAAAATTATCCACATAAATCAACAACCCCATTCAGATTGTCATGCCGTTATAGTCCATTAGAGGAATCCCTAATACAGAGGTAATAATCAAAGGATATCTCACACCCATCTCTATTGAAGAGATACCTCCCTCCGATTTATTTTTCAGTAAGAAAAGGAAAGATGTGGTGAAGAAAGAAATGCACCAAAAAGAGGGTGCAACGGTAAAAAAACACAGAGCATTATTGGATGGACAGAATTTGGAAGATGAAGATTTTTCTACAGAGGTGGCCAACTCTTTGGGATATTTTGCAACAACTAACCTATTTTCAGTCGATAATCTGAAAGAAATATTGAAGAAAATAAATCATATGATAAGTCAGTTGCAAAATCAACTAAGGAATGCAGAAAATAATCTCAGAGAAGAAGTCAATAAAGGACTGGAACATGCTAGAGCTAGTGATAAATAAGAAATCCAACTTCTCAATTCTAGTCTTGACGAGATACATAAGAATATGTAAGTGACCGAAATACAAAATATTCAACAAGATGAGTTGATAAAACAATTGTAAGACAAGGTCAGTTCCACTGAGAAAATGGTTGTGGATATAACATTGTTTCAAGCTCAAGCGTTGGAGGGGCTAAAGAAACTGGAAATAACTCAACAAGGCCTACTCTCTAAAGTAAAAAACGTCCAAAATCATTCTCAGGTGATGGATGAAGAACTAAGTAATATTGTTTTAAGAGAGAGGGAGGCTATCGTTTCCCTAACTACCTTCCAAGAACCAGTTATATCATCAACAAAAGAAGGAAGAGCTATAGCATCTGGGTTGTCTATTTCATAGAAAACCAGAGGTGATATTATACTAAAGACTTGGGATTCAAACATAGCCGAAGGTAGGAAAATGGATAAGGAATTGAAATAATCTTGTGAAGAAGTTTTTTGTTCACTTAACTAAGAATTATTAGGCTTTGATAAAGAATATAGTTCCGAAACACTGGGTCAGATTAATATAGCCAAACATCAGCTTGACATTAAAACAAACATGGAAGAAGCCAAAGCTGAAATATCACAGATAAAACAGGTTGATATTGCTCAATTAGATAGATGTCTAGTGAAGCCTAATCTACAACTGCAGTCTATTATTTCAGAGGATAGATAGATAGAAGAGAGATTGCCTCAATTGGAAACGAAATTATACATTTTCGAGGCTAATAACTTAATAGGGTCTTCCAGGTTGGTAGCCGAATTTATGGGCATGTGCATCAAATATATTGAGAAAGGAAAAGGTAGTACCTCTGGAAACAAGTGAATACAATCTACGTACATTATCTATTTTGGAGCTATAAGATAGGAAAGGAAAACGTTCATGCCAACATAATGAGAATATCAAGAAGATTGCAAATGAAGCGTTTCAGTTTTCATATTTTGTAATTTTAATTATTCTGAAGATAGAGGAATTCCAACCGTTTGAGGTTGAGAACTTTTGTATAAATGCATATTCGAAAGAATAAACCAAGGCTGCTTCTTGCGGGTTGTAATTGAGAAAACTCTCTTCATTAAGAATTGATACAAGTGCAGACCAAAGATTCAGCATTTCGCCCATTTGAGTTATGTGTTCTTCTGTCTTTCCACATTCTAGTATTTTTCATATATTTTCTTGATGAATGCCTGATCGCAATTTAGTACAACATCTAGTGTGGTTATGTTTCACTAGTTATCTAATAACAAACAACTTTTCCTCAGTATTTACTTTTAGTATATACAAGACCAATGAATTAATTAGATTGTTACATTTTAAGCTTCATTTAAAGATTATATTATCTTTTTTCTTCTTCTATAACAAAGTAATATTCTTCTATATTTGATGCCTTTCTTTGTCTAATAGCTTTATGTTTTTCTCTCAGTACATCCAATATTTTCAAATTTAACTCAGACACCAAAAACGAACTCTGAGCTTTCATACTATTAATTCATTTTATGGAATTTTTCTCACATAATTGAGACATAAAAAACAAACTTTTAAAGTTTCATTATTTCTTGATGCCTGACATTGTTCTTTGAGCCTTAAGTACAAACTCAGGAAAAACAACCTGGATGAGTGAAATGTAAGGAAATAATTTCACTTTCCAAGATTGAATCAATACCATGGATGCATGGATAACTTTATTCTGAAGAGTCATGAAAGTTTCATTTGGAGTGATAGCTTGAGGGGAATGTGTTCCATTTCCTTAGGAAGGGACAATATTAATAGATGAAAGAGTAAATGAGCAATGATGATATGTTGTTATGATAAAAGGAAACACAATTATTCCTTTGATGATTGCATGAGAAATATTGTGAGCAATCATGAGTTAAATGATTTATGATTATGCATGTGGTTAAGTGCATCATGAATGTAAGATTACAAAAAAAGGAATATGCGTGGATAAATAATATGGAGGTATAACAAAGATGCATGTTTATATTCCTTATGGAATATTTGGAAAAAAATTGGACCTAACTTGACATTGAGTCTATCACAAATAGTGAAGGACATGCAATAAAGAAGTTGCATGCTGAAGGAGTTCCCTATGGAGGAATTGCTTGAAGGCTCTATTGGGAGAACAAAGTCACAACCTTAATGACTGTTGAGAATTGAGAAGTGGGATGCAAGCCTATATATATATATATATATAATATTGAAGCATGCTCATGTATCCAAAAGGTTAGGGTGAGCCTAACCAAGGATTCTCAAGGAAAAGAGAAGGAAGATCCCAACAGCGAGTAAGTTGCAAAAGAAAATAAGGGGAAAAGGGAGAATAATTTTCTCACTTTAAAAAATCTGAATTGTTTATAGAGTTGTGGGTCTTAAAAGAGAAGTTGGGGAAACCAGTACAACTGGTAAAAGGAAAATAAACCCCTGAGTATGATTAAATGAATAGGATTGGATGAGACGTGTTAAGTAAATACAATAAGGCCTTGGAGTAACTCAAATGGAATGAAAGTCCTAGACTGTGTGGAAGGAGTTGGAAAGGGGGAATAGCCCTTAACTCCTTTCTTTCTATATATTATATTTTCTCCGGAATAAGAACCGATGTGTTGATAAAAGTAAATGTTTTGACACCATAGTGATGATGGTTGTATGACTATAGAAACAATTAATAATTGCTTATGTTGCACTCATGAAAAAATTAAGGATAATGGGATTAAGTGCCCATCTGAAAATGTTCTATTGACTAGAATGCTATGATACATGCATTTTTTTTATTTTACATAACAAATAATATATTTGTGATGTATGACATGTGTAGAAAGGAATTGGAGCTATTGAGAAATACAATTGTGAATGATGGACAACCTCAAGGAAATGATGACTATGAGAAGGTTTTTGTTAAAATGTTGTTGGAGGGACTTTAAAAGTCCCCATAAAGCATCATTGATGAGGTAATATCAGAGAGGGTGCTAGAAGCCAGAGCAAGTATAAAAATTTCCATACCTATGTGGAATAAGGCATGAAGGAATTTGGTAAGAATATCATCTGAAAATATTTCATTATCTTAAAGATATGCAAATAATTGTGAGTGGTTGTTGTATGCTATTGCTACCCAAGCGGGGTAAGATTCAGGAAAGAAGAATCTGAACAATAGAGAGAGGAAGTTTATGCCAGTCAAGGATGATTTATAATCCTTTCAAGAAAATTCATGAGTAAAGTGTACCATGGGTACAATGAACAATATAGGAAGATTGGGAATAAAGTTTCTCTTAGTTAGCACATTGCATGGAATTGCTTCGAGGAAATGTATGTTTTCATAAAGGGCAGACAATGGATTTTCCATTGAGGAAGGAGGCCTTCCAATATTTTACTTACATTGTATATGTGTTAAATAAAAGAAAATTTGGGTGGCCATGAGTGCTGGCACCCTGATTACTAATGAAGGAGGAATGCTTGGGTGCATTCAAGAGAAACAAATAGTTTCATATGTGTTGATTTGTGATCATGATAAGCTTGTACTAGTAACTAAAGTCTTGTTGCAATAATGAATGAGAATGAATAATCCCTATGGTGAAGAGGTTGGTTAAGCTCCAACACACCATGGCAAAGTGCTTGTCATAAAGTGTGGCAAACTTGAAATCAATGCAAGGGTGCATTGGGTGTGAATGTGGCCATGAATATTGACACATTGATTAAAGACATTTGATATTTGAATTGCATTTGGAAAATTTAGTATGTTGAAAGGATGCATACATAAATAACTATATTTATTTTTTCTTTGTATCCTTGAATATATGTAAATAACTTGGATTATTAGTAGGAATAGTTTTGAAAATATAAAGTGCATGAAAACTAACAATTTGTTAGGCTGAGGAATGTTGAAGTTGTAGGAAGAAAAAGGTCTTGGATATGGAAGTGTTATAATCCCATAAGGAAGACCAATTTCCTGCTGAGCCAAACTGCAAGGAATGGTATTTCCTTCTTGAGAAAATGAAGTTGATTGTTAGTATGCACATTTCTGAAATTGTTTGTGAGCCACTGCAAGTGTGTAATGAAAATATAATGTGCACGAAAACTAACAATATTTGGATGAGGAATGTTGAAGTTGCAGGAAGAAAGGGTCTTGTATATGGCAGTGTTGTAATCCATAAGGAAGACCAATTTCTTGTAGAGCTAGACTGCTATGGGAAGAAAATTACCATACTTGTGAATCTGGTTCCTGTGTGGAACATATCTGAAAAAGAAAATGTGGAATTTGGAAATCTGTGGGTGACATATTTGCAAGAAAATTCTGAATTTGAAATTGATGATAATATCTCATAATTTATTTATACCTATGATATAGGTGAGACGAAAAATATTTGTCTCGGGAGGACAGGTGAAGGTTTTTAATATGGAAAGCATGAAAAAGGATATTGTTGAGACATGAGAACCATGTGGTAAGTCATCATCTCCCTATAATATGTTGTGTTGTGGAAACACAAACCGGAGGGACACCTCAGTAGAGAAAGTTTGAGGGACGCCTCAACTATAAGGCTCAACAAAGTCTTTAGAAATCTTCCTGTGTGATAAATCCTTGGCAAGGAAAATGGATCGCCCGAGGGTCTGTATAGAAGAGAAGGGGAATGCTTGGTCCTAAGCCTGGAGGGTGAGTTCTTGCAAGGAAGAGGAGACTTCTATAATTCTTATAAATTATTAATTGGGATCATGCACACAATGGGCATGTCCAGGAAACACAATGAGCCAATGTAACAAGACAACCATGTGGATGAGAATCCATGAACTGCATAGATACTTATTGTGATAGATTTTGACATTTCCTCTTGAATTTTTCACAACAATAAAATGTTTTCTCATGAAATTGTGATTAATTTGCTTGTTGTCCAACATTATTGAAGGCAGGTGATGAAGGACAAGGGTCTGGAAAGGACCCAACCAATAAATAGGATCAATATTTCTAAAGCAGTTGAATGAAAAAGGCATGACAGGTGTTACTGAGAAAGAACACCGAGGACAATGTTCCTTTTTAAGGGGGATGGGATTGTAACACCCATGTTTACCCCAACATGTAATTAATCATTTATTATGATCACCATGTTGTGGCATAGGAACAATGCAAATGTATTATTATTTATGTTTCCAATAACTGAATGTGGGGGGTGAAGCCTTGAAGTACTAGCCATGATATCACTAGAGGAAAGAGTGAGGAAACTTTAGAGAGGGTTCATTATGTCAAATGACCCAAATTCTCTTTTTTGAAATAGTAATCCTCATCTAGATTCAAAGGGAGAATAAATTAATGAAATAAGGACTCATGGTTGAACAATAAACTACCCCCATGAATGGAAGCATGGACGGTCTGGCCGGGAAGATAGAAAACTATCAACCCAAAGTACCACAAGGGGTAGTTTTTCCTATAGACCGAGACTGACCCCAGTTTCCTTCTGAAAAAAGGAACATGACAGGTCCAGAAAATTCCTGAAGAGGAGAAAAGAATGCAAGAACACACGTGAATAAATACAAGAAGGAGACATATTGAGAGATGGAAGACACGAGCCAGATATGCAGAAGAAAAGAGGAAGACTGTGTGAGGCTCTCTAACTGAGAAGAAGAACTAGAAGCTTGATAAGTTGTCACAGTTACTGCATAGAACAAGAGAAAGGATCTCTAAGAATTTGCAAAAGACATATCCTGAGTAGAAGTTTGTGAGCTTGATGCCGAGGGAGCATTTGATAAACCTTGTAGAGGTTGTGACAGAGAGAGAGAGTCTATGAGAAACTACAAAAGTTCCCTAGTGATATCATGGTTTGGCATGGGGGTGGCCAAAGTGCTAAGAATTAATGCCTCTGAGCCTACAGTTGGATGGAGAGGCTAACACCCACAATCAATTGGTCGGCTATAAACTGTAATAGATAAGTGTTTCATTAACCTATGCACTTAGATTGAAATGCATGTTTTGAATGTCTAATTTTACTTATCTCTGAGTTAATTGGGTAATGTTATGTTATCTACTTTCAGAGTTATATGTCTGGGCGTGCATTTTATAGTTGAAGGAATGAACCTTTGATATTCTATAAGTTTAAAATTGTTTCTCTTTCATAATCTTGGCGCACGTAATACACATATACCTATTTGAGTATAAAAGCTCGAAGGAGAGACCCGTGCACAGTGTGCAGGTCCAACACTTAGTGAAGCATTGAAAGGCTCTCAAGGTGAGTGAGCGCAAGGAGTGCATGAGATACTTTTATACGTCTCAAGATCAGGAAAGATAGTGAGATTTAGGTCTCTAAAGGGAGGATTCTTGTATTTGGAGGATGAGCAGACGAGATCCGTTCGGGAGGAACCAAAGTCGTTCATGACCCTTGGGTCTAGGGAAGAAGCGCAAGTGTTAACCCCTCAAGTCTTTCAGACTTCGCAAGTTTGACGGATGTTGTGTGTTTTTTGTAAAGTAGGATAATTCTATGAAGTCTCTGAGCCCGAAGTTAATCTGGGTCGTTCATAGTAGAGGGAAACGTGGTCCTCAGACTAACAATTATTTGAAATATCGGTTCTCTGGAGAAATAAAAATACGATCAAAAGAGCGTGAAAGTTTTGCGAAGCTCTGAAGGATGGAGTAAATCTTGGTCATTAGCGTTAGGTGCACATGGTGAGATATCAAGTGTTGTTCGAATTTCGGCACTCTGGAAGATTTGAGGTGTGTTACTCTTTGGGTCGATAACTCCCAAAGGATGAAGTATATCTCAACCGCCCATTGTAGAGTGCACGTGGATCGTTGATGAGAATTATCTTTGCAACATGTTCGTAGTTGGGAAATCCAGAAGGAAGTGTGGCTCTAGGTGAAGAAACCTTCAAACTTTGAAGTTTTGAAGTGATGTGAGCTGTTGATTTGAGAATGCATCAGTATCCCTCCTATCCGCTGGATCCATATTGTAGTCAACACTTCAATGAAGTCTTACTTCAGTAGGATGGTTATGTCATGAAATTAAACTCCCTGAATTCCAGAGATGTTAATAAACACAAAATGTAGATATAGAAACCCTTTGGGATCTCTCCTAATGATTATATCTAAACCATGGTCAGCCCAACCTTAACCACTTCAAGAGTAAGGAGGAAGTCACACCATGAACTCCCCGAACATCGAAGTTACGAAGTAACGAAGGTCGTATATCCAAGGATTACGTGGAAACACCTTGACCATGAGATCGAAAGGATTGGAAGGTCATCGATACAGGATGATGTGGCAAGCTGATGTCACCCAGGGTGATGTGGAACCATGAATGATGTGCCATGTTTCACCTAGATTCATACATTTTGCATACCCTATGTGTCCATTAAAATGTAACATGTGTCATCCACTAAAGTGGCCACGTGTCATATCTACATTTCTGTGTGTCACCTCCCTGACATGCATTCATTTTTCTTACTGGCGGATGGAGTACTCAGGAACCACCTGTCCTTACCTCTGCATTTAATATGTCACCTCGATCAAGGGGGAACCATTCGAGAGTTTGAGACTTGATGATTCTAGTGGTTTGGGATAAAATATAGTAGATAATTTAGAATGTCTATAAAGGAAAAGGGGCATTCAAGACCGAAGTGCCAAACGTCGAACTCCACTGCAACTTATGTGTCAAATGGAAATCAAATCCCATTCTTGGATTGGATAGTGGATGGAATTGCACCATGGATGTAGGAGTTTAATGATGGTACGAACGATATGGACCCACGTGGCCCTCGATCAATGACAACCAAAGAACTTTGGGAGGCCATAACTTGCAACATAGAACTCAGATTTGAGCCTGGTAGTAGTTGTTAGAATGGTATGGGCAAGTAGAAGAGAATGAATCATCTCGGAGAGATGATTCGATACAATTTGAGTAAGTAAAAATTTTGATGCCCCATTCCTTAAAAATGTGCTTAATGGGTTGGGTGTGTTACAAATTGGTATCAGAGCATGGTAACAAAACTTGGTGTACTTGGGCTCACGAAAGAGTTATGTGATTTTATTTATTAGAAAAATTTAAGGGAGAGGGCATACTAGCCTACTCTATCTAGCAGATCATGATTCAGATGCAGGCCTGGATGGGCTGGAGAAAAATCATAAGACTAGTTTACCAAGGATAAAATGAGTCTGCTGAGAGTATCACTGTCATACGAAAGTTATCTACATAAGTTCATTGAAGCATGTAGATTAAAATTTAGTTGGGATTTTACCCAACGAGATTGAACATGATAGTATTTGGAAAAGGAATCCTATCATTTCTTTTGGGAAATGATAGCCAATCCTACAGGAGTGAGATTATGTTGATGGGCACTAATAGAAAGACTTGGATGTGAATGGATTGAAAGGATCCGTAGCAGTAATAATTATTTCTTTAATAAAGGATTAAATATTTTATATGTGTATGATTCCTCACAATTAGAGGATTGACGGAAGTGGTAAGGTCAATTTACTTGACCTATAATGAATGAAAATTGTTGTTGGAATAACCCAGTAAGAAAGTAAAAAGGAACCCTATAGATTGAGAAAAACCTTCATGAAGGTAGAAGTAAAGTGACAAGAAAAAGTTCACAATCTCATGATTGTGCTAGGGGAGTGTGTATCCCTATTAACTTCATGATGTGTCTATGCAAGAGGAATGAGTCTGGTGACCATTCTCTGAAAAGGGAGAGAATGTGCAACTCTTGGGTTTCGAAGGGAACTGAGAAACATTTTTTTTTTCCAGGGTACATGAATTTATGGGCGGTGTTTTTATAATCATGCTTATAAACGAAGTTGTAGAAATATGGAGTGATTGAGTGATAGATCACAGGAGCCTCCCTTGCTTGGTGGATAGGAAACTAATCTTCCAAAATTCCTATGGGAGGAGGAGAGTGACCTCCATTTCTAGTTGCTGAACAAAAGAAAAAGTTCTAGGTGTAATGGTTAAGACTAATCTACATTTGCAGCCTATCTTTTGTTTTAATGAGAGTAGATAGAAACAACTAGAACCTCTATGAAAAATTAAAAAGGAAAGATATGCACCCTTTTCCCAAGACTGATTCTGATCTAAAGATACTTTGGAGTTCAATATTAAAATAATTAGTAGGTAACATACTTCGAAATTGTATTTGGGATTTAAGGAAATAATCCAAATGTTATTATACATTAAAATTTATTATAAATGAGGTAAAATGGTTAATTAAATGTTGATTCTGAATGTGGTAAAGGAAGTGTTGGGGCACTTCTAAATCCAAATGGCTTAGATTGACATCTAGTGGTGGATGGTGGCCATATAGATATTGTTTGGTATACTTAAATCGTAGTGAGGGGAATCTAGAAAAGGATTTCCTTGATCGAAAGGTCTATTGATCAAGACCATTTGGAAGCTAGATTGGTTGTTTTATCACCTTGGGCATGGTTATAATTTCCAAGAATGTATTTATGAGTTGGGAATTTTATTAACAAAAGTTGATGAAATAATGTTCTCTTTCTAGCTGTTATCATATAGAAAGGGAAACGTAGTTATGACTATGTCTGTTAAAATTCCAAGTAGATATCATGTGAATGACTGCAAGTTCTCAACTGAGAGGGAAACTCAATGTTGAGTATCTCTATGGAAATTTTCATGAGAATGGCATTAAGATCCTTGGGAGGAGGATCTAGAAGTTTGATATGTCCATGAAGGACATGAAAAGGGTGCCAAAAATGATCTTGCATGATGAATGTTTAGCTATGTTTGTATATTCTTGAGTGCATGAATTTGATGCATTGTGAGGTTACTTGATATGAAGAATGATATTGAGGAAAAATAGATATGAGTGATATTAAATGTGTAAGTGATGCACATGTATGATGTAATAATATATGTATACTAAAGGCATGATATGAATTTCTGGATGAGTGAAATGTAAGGAAAGAATTTCACTTGCCAAGATTGAATGAATACCATGGTTGCATGGTTGAATCTATCTTGAAGAGTCATGAAAGTTTCGTTTTGAGTTTTAGCTTCAGGGGAATGTGTTCCATTTCCTTAGGAAGGGATAGTATAAAAAAATGAAAGAGTAAATGAGGAAGGATGCTCTATTGTCATGATAAAAGGCAACATGATTATTCCTTTGAGGACTGCATGAGAACAATTGTGAGAAATCATGAGTTAAATGATTTATGATTATGAATGTGTTTAATTGCATCATGAATGTAAGATTACAAAACTAGGAATATGTGTGGATAAATAATATGGAGGCATAACAAAGATGCATGTTTATATTCCTTATGGAATATTTTGTAAACAACTGGATCTAAATCATGGTTGAGGCTATCATAGATAGTGAAGGATATGCAATAAGGAAGCTGCATGTTGAGGGAGTTCCTTGTGGAGGAACTATGTGAAGGCTCTGTTGAGAGAATAAAGTCACAACCTTAATGACTGCTGAGAATTGATCAATGGGATGCAATCCCCTATATATATATATATATATATAAGAATCCTGGATTACATTTTAAAACATCATGCATGAATGGAAGACTAACAAATGAATGTTGACCATTCTGATAACTGAATGGTAATGTGTAAATGAACAGATTCGCGATTCATTATGAAAAAAAAAAAAATCTATTGAAGCATGCTGATGTATCAAAAATATTAGGGTGAGCCTAACCAAGGCTGCTCAAGGAAAAGAGAAAGAATATCCCAAAAGGGAGTAAATTGAAAAAGAAAAGAAGGGGAAAATGGGGAATACTTTTCTCACTTTAAAAAATATGAATTGTTTACAGAGTTGTAGGTCTTAAAAGAGTAGTTGCGGAAACTAGTACAGCTGGTAAAAGGAAAATAAACACCTGAGTATGATTAAATGAATAGGCTTGGATGAGCCATGTTAAGTAAAGCCAGTAAGGCCTTGGAGTAAACCAGATGGAATGAAATTCCCAGACTCTGTAGAAGGAGTTGGAAAGGGGGAAGAGCCCTTAAATCCTTTCTTGTTTTATATAATATTTTCTCTGGAATAAGAAACCGTCGTGATGATAAAAGTAAATGTTTTGAAACCATACTATACCTCACCTTTCTATGCCTCACACTGTCACAATCACTCCCTCTCTATTCCCCCCTCTTCGACTCTCTCTCTCTCTCTCTCTCTCTCTCTCTCTCTCTCCTTGTTTTTAGTCTCACTCTCACTCTCTCTCTATGCCCCTCTTTCTCTCTCCCTCATTGTACATCCCTCTCTATCTCTCTCCATCTCACTCTTGACCTATTTTCTTCTCTTGCTGGTTCTCTCCCTCCACTTCTTTCCCTCCTCCCTCTCTCTCTCTATCATATCCCTCTATTTGATCCATATTTTATGAGAAGAACAAAATGAATACAAATCTATATTATTAACATAAATATACAATGAAAAATAACATAGATACAATAAAACTTGGCTTCTATTCAATAAATAAATATGTTGAAACTATAAAATGTAGACTGAAACAAGCTTGCTAGAATGGTGTCAGATTATCTCTAAGAAGAGATGTGACAGTTTCCCTCACTCGTAAGAATATTAGTACAATGAGGCTCCAAAGGAATTTTTACATTAACCATGAATTCCAAAACCCTATATATCCAAAAACCTAACCCTAGGAGATGAAGTGCCAAAATTCATGTGGGCCCCATTGGGGTAAGTTGGTACATCAACTTCCCGGGGTCGTAAATTTTGCATACGATCTTCATTTTAGGTGAAAAATCTCCCGTTAGAAAGATCTATCCGAGGACTACATGTTATTCAATCACACTCTAATTCTAACTATACTGTAACTATGGAGGGTCCAAAAAAAGTTGTTTAGGGCCTCAAAATGGCCCCAAAAGTTTGGGACTCGAAAATCTAGAGAAAAACTACCAAAATGAAAACTGAAACTACTAAGACGACATATGTATGTGATCCAGTTGGAATAGGTGGGTGGCCTATGATATCCACATGGATCACTATCTCTCCATCTTGTTATAACGCTATAATTCATAGGATCGCATGGTGATTATTATCCCTTCTTCTAGTCACATTATGTTGTAAATAATATTTTATTTTGCAAATGATTTACAAAAGAAAAAGAAATAGAAAGAAAGAAAAGAAAAAGAAAAAGAAAAAGAAAAAGAAAAAGAAAGAAATAAAATAAAAAGAAAAATAAAGAAAAGAAAAGAAAAAGAAAAAGAAAGAAAGAAAATACAAAAAATCAAAAGAGGGTACAAAACAAATAGAAAATAAAATGATACAAAACCCATGGAATAATTTGGCTTGATTCATACTGTCTAAACATGACCAATATATTTCAATTTATGTAGATAGGATAGTGAATAAATTTGGCTAAACAATTTAATCTTAGCAAAGTTAGATAGGTTAGTGAATAAGTTTGATCAAATAGTTTAATCTTGGTCAAACGCCCTAGGTTAGAGTAATTTTTAACCCAATAGTTTAATATGGGTTAAGGTGCTAGGTAATTAGAATAGGATTTAGGTTAGACTTTCTTATTTCAATAAATTGATGAAAGATTGATCAAATGCCTTTTATTTTAGTTAAAATGGTGTATTTTTGACCCATTGGTGACAAAAGGAAGAATGGGTAAGTTGCAAAATCCAAAAAAATGCTTTATCCTAAGTTTAGGAATGGGGTGATAGTTTTGGCGCTTTATGTTAAGAGGCATGTTAATCTCAATGAGTAATCATTGAACACCCAGATCAATGGTTGAAAGGGAATATCAGACCCCCCGACCATTCTGCCTTTAACGGTGGGGGGGGCTCCGAGTTGGTGGTATTCCCCGAGTGGTCCCCTCATAACGTGTGAATTTTCTGTTAACTCGGACCCCCCTCACACCTTTCCACTTACTCCCTACCCCCTCCTACGACTAAACCTCCAAACCGCCCATCCATACTACTTCCACACTTTGACGTCACACTCCACTACCCCACCTAGACATCATACTCCACTCACCTATCCCCCGTCACATCCCATCCACCCATTAGCCACTCATTACCCTCCACATCACCTTCATATATCTATTGGCCAATCAATTCCCCCCACATCACATCCGACATGTCTGTTCGCCAATCAATGTAGTCGACATTGTCGTTACCAGGATGACTCACCATCCGCTCCATAACGAACAGCTCGTTCAACCATTTAACTCCATTTTTTCGCCACTGTGCACTGTTCATCGATCCATACTAAGTCGATGCTATCATTTCCCATTCTCCAAACTACAGTAATCGACATTACAGTTATAAAACCACCATTAAATCTTGGTAAACATAGTTTACACCTTTTTCATTTGCAGGTATCCATTTGACAATGGCGCCCAAATCCAAATCTTCTGAGTTTGTAGAAAATCCTTTCCTCCCTCCTCCTGTCAATATGGATCATATCCCCCTGGACAACAAAGACTATTTAATTGCATATCTGAAGTGTGAATCCGACTTATTCGACTTACACTTCTGTCTCAAGGATGTTTTTCTGGATCAGAGTGACGAGATCGGGCTATGGGAATCTAACCTTCCACTGTATATTTTTCCCTAGACATATCATTTTCCCGAATTTTCCTTCAAATTCCAAGCCCACTACCTTCCCGTCCAAAGGGTCATTATCTCTTCATCTGAAGAAACTCTTTTCACCATCACCCCTCAAGCGATAGATCAAATGTTGCAGATACCTAGAGCCAACTCTCTCTCCCCCTTCTCCATTGAAATCCTGACTGATTTATACCAGAAATTATCCCTCCCATAGAGAGCTCATATATTTGAACTCTTCCTACCTAAAAATTCCCAATTACCAAAGAAAAATCCCCCATATCACTCCTCCATTTTCTTAGTTAAAGGTAACCAGATCATGTCATCCCTTTGTTGGCCCCTAGGATACTATTCTGATGAATGGGTAGATGAACCCATTTTGGGTTTTCTATCCATTTTCTCTACTGAGGAAAAGGCTATGACACAGTTTCACTATAGTCAGTTTCTAGCTAACAACGTGCATGAACATTTTTTCAAGTGTTCTACAAAAGGTATGTTCAGGTATTCTTCAATATTGGTGTACCTGTTCCTCTTTTTCCAAGCAGACAAGTTCTCCTTCTCCCAGTAGAAGTTGGACCAATATGGTAATCCTCAACCTGTGACCTCCTAGACATCCATAGCGAGGAAGAAATCATTTGAGTTAAAATTCAAACATTTCATATATCAATTCTACCATCCAATGGTATGCATGCTCAATGGAAGAACATAACCAAGAATAAACGAGGAAATTCAGAGAATTCTATACTTGTCAGACCTAGATAAAACATGGGACTAGTACCTCTACAAGGATTATACAGAAATCAAAATCTATGGATGTGAATTACCTCCTTACAAGCTACCAAAGTATTTTCCTATCAGGATATTCGCTTTGGAATATATCAGTTAGATGATAAATTCAGATGATATTCATTTTGTAGATTTCAACAAAAAATAACAGCTCAGTATCAAAGGTCAAATAGGTTCTTTCATCTACAACAATAGAGATGCAGGGGAAGAAGCCAACAAGCTTCTAAAGGAAATGCAGTTCAATCAAAGTTTCCCCTGACACTATGACCCTTGTGGGATCATTGCAGAAACCAGGTTAAATCTCATGTGCCTAAACCTGAAGTTGAGAAATTCATGAACCATACAAAGTGGGAGGAAAACACTCTGCTATACATTGAACACCATCTTTCTCCTACCAGCACTCCATAGGTGCCAACAGAGAAGAGAACTAGGAAATAAGTATCTCCTTCAATCACAAAAGTCTTAGTTGAAGACTTCCAAGTCTACAGGAAGAGGCCCAAGACTAGTCATACACCTGACAGGTCTGGAGAAGAAGAAACTCAATCCACCAAAGTTATGGAAGGACCACATTCATCAGTATTCTCAGGTATCCAACAAATGATGTCCACTTCCTTATCAAAGAAACAAACTTATACCACATTGTCAACTAAGTCCTCAAAGGAGCCTGCAGGACTTAATATTTTTGAGAAATATAACTTAATCAAGAAGAAGAATGAGATGTTGACCAACAAAACCTATGCATAGTTCTAGAAACAGGCATCCAAAACACAACACAAGTTACTTTTTGCCTTCGACACAGAAAAATGAAGGATGCACATGGCATTTTTGCAAGCACAAGTGCCTCACCCCAAGGAAATTTCTGATTACAAGAGGTCAACATTTGAGTATGATATAAAAGAGGTGCATCTAGCTAATTAGATGGATATGTATAGATAGACTGGGGAGATGATTTTCTCCACCCTGGCAAACACCTCCATGACTACTGCAAAGTTGGAGGTCTCTTTAAACAATTTCCAGTCTCTTCTCAAGCCAGAAAAGATATCCTCCCTGACCAAGGATAATAAGATCAAGTCCCTAGAAGAAATGGTATTGAAAATTGGATATGATCCATCCAATGTCAAAGAAGAAGAAGAAATCATCAAGAAGAGGAATGTTGAAAATCCCAGCCACTAAAGATCCATAGGAAAAGGAAATGGCTGAGACTAAAGGCCACAGGGAGGAAATGATGAAACTAATCATGGAGCAGAATGCACAGATCAAGGAGATGGAGGCCAAGCTAGAGAAGTTAGTCAAAGAGAAGGGGTAGAATGTGCCAATGGAGGTCATCCCACTGAATTAAATTCCTCTCACAAGAATTAGTACATTCACAACAACAACCACTACAACAGAATTTCCAGCAGCCATTCCAATAATAGCTACATATGCATCTGAGAGATTGGTAAAGTCAATGGAAGACATGACTCTGCAAGGGGAAGAAATCAAAATATTGCAGTAAGATATTAATAACCTCCTGAAGATGAAATCCACATTTTAGTCTAGCTACAACATAGATATGCACAAATCCCAAAGGCTCAAACAATAATTGCAGAAGCTATAGAAGGAGACAATCATGGCCAAGACACTATCAGAGGCCAATGAGAAAATCTGGATAGACATAGTCAAATCAATGACAGAGATATGGCCCCTGATATAGATTGTTTTTTAGCAGCAGGAGCTTGTGTAAAGAGCCAGACAAGCCATTGTAAATATAAGGGGATAATTGAGAGAAATGCCTATCGAGGCTACAGAGATCATCAGGTTCTTGAATTCAAAAACTAAAGAAGAGTTGGAAGCTCTAGAAATAGAGGATAGGAAAGAAACAATCCTTGAGGTCAAGAAGGTTTTGACCAAGAAGGGGTTATTGCTACAACTTGAGGAGAAATCCCAGTTAATGGATATTGGAGTGTGAAGGTTTTTCAGGAAGATAGCCTCACTACACAAGAAAGGTCTTCCAGGTTTACTAGTGATAAATGACAAACTGATTACTCTGTCATACTATAAACAAAAAATCCTTGCAATGGAAAACGATAGCTCTAAATTTGTAGGCATCCAAGGGAGCATCACTGGCAAGGAGTTCTTGGAAAATCTACAGTTGGACATGAGCATCCAACATGAAATAAAATACATCTTCATCACCAAGCGAACCTTTTCCAGGTACACAAAAATGGATGAAACTTACAGAAGATTACTCAAGATCACCATCCCCAGTCAAAAGAGATGGGAAAATCTATGTTCCTTGATCGAGTAGAGATGATGTGGACATCTCAGTCAACCCAAGGAAGACAGTCAGATTCGAGTGAATGACTCACCAACTACTTTCCCAAAAATCAACATTCAGGATTTGGACAGATCATCAAGAGTCCTATTATTTTGTAATATGTAATCTAGTTAGTTAGATTTTTCCTCCATCGTATCCTAGTCATTAATGACAAGATCAAATGTAATTGTTGTATAAATACTTCTTACTTTGAAGTATTGAGGGTTGATTTTTGCACCCAAGAATCTATCATTGTAATATTTTTGAGAAGATCAACTAGTAATAAAAAGACAGATTCACTGGATTCTTGCATTTGGATGTTAGTGATGTTATCTTACTTTGTTAATGTTTATCTTACTCTGTAATCTTTTTTTTTTCTATTTCTAATCGTTTAAAGGAAGTTAATGAACATAATTTTTCTTAGACACTCTGTTTCTAGTCTTTAGCGATATGCATGTTATTCTTCTGATATTAATAAAATAAATTCTTAACTACTTCTTTATTTGATTGAATACCTCACATGTTCTACCTTTCCACCACATTTAATTCTAAAAGATCCAACATTCTCACTATCTCTCCCTGTGAAGAAATATTATAAAAGCTGTAATCAGATCTTAATATTTAACAAATAACCCATATCCCAATGGATGTTTAAAGCAATACTTTAGCCAATCTTTACAAACAAAACAAACAAACCCATATTATTTTAACTATCCTAATATCTTAAAACTCAAAATAGATCTAAATCTTACAGAGAGATCCCTCTCTGAAACTGGCAGGGCTAGATCCCAGTTTCAAAGTGGTTTTGGTAAGTCACCTCTATCAAATTTCTTCTACCCCTGACAACCTCTGGGAATTTACAGAGTGATAACATAGTGGCAACCATACTGGGGAACTGAACAAACTTTCCCTCCTTACAAATTATTTTCCCTAGATAAAGAAAACTTTATTTTTGAACAAATCATAAAATCTAACTTACAAAGAGGTAAATGTTTAGAGGTTGCTGAATTTTGTATATATTAGTTTAGATTTCTTAAAATTTAAAGTTCTGGCTCCTAAAATAATCCACACTAGATCTCATCCCGATCCAGAACTTGCAACAATAGTAGACAATCCAGAAAAGTTACTCAGAAAAAAAAATATTGGAGAAGGTCACATGAGTAATAGTCCTCTCGATAGGGCCACTTCTCTTCCAGAGAAGATTTTCACAATCCAGGACCTTGAGTTTGACCTAAATTTTGAGCAGAGCCTTTTCAGAACTAATTCTGATAGCTTTGTGAGTGAAACAGTCCTAGATCAAACCATCTTCCAACCTAGAACCCCTGAAAGACTTTCTCCTAGAACATATTTTGATCAACAGTTTCTCCAGGAGTTTAACAAGATTAGAAGACCTAGTATCAAATCTTGATCATGCTTTGTATAAATTCCACTTTCAATATTCAGTCGAGCTTTCTTCCCTTGCTATTGTTGTAGCTTCTGTCAAGCCTCAAATAACTCGATCCAGACCTCCCAACCCTACATCTTCTACATATTCTGTCACTTCTCCTCCAATCACACAAGTTGTTATTCAACCTCCTCCACCATTCATGGAAGCAAGATACGCTCCCCTGGTGTTAGATTCTCCCTTACATGCCATGCCACAGGACTATCAAACTAGAATTCCTCAGATTGATGGTATTGGACCTCTTAATTCACAACAACATGTGGATAAAATGAATGATTACTTTGATTCGCAGGAATTCGATGAGGCAGATGTCCATATGAGACTTTTTGCACAGAGTTTAATTGGAGATGTCAAAAAATGGTTCAAAGTATTACGGGCTACATGCATTGTTGATATTGCTGCTTTTCACAGAAATTTTCTCGACAGATAGGAGGTAAGGAAAAACCCTCTCCAAATTTTATCAGAATATGAAAATATCAAAAGGAATCAAGGTGAAATAGTACAGGATTATTGCATTCATTTCAATAATCTCTATAATGAAATTCCTGCTAATATCAAGCCTCCTCGAGGCTTGGCCTTAATCAATTTCCCTGATGGATTTGATGTTGATATGTCATACCAACTGAGATAAAGGAATTTTTCCACCCTAGAAGATATGAAGAAAAACATAGTGAGTGTTGAAGCAAACTTGTTAGCCAGAAGATCTAGGAAAAGAACAGAAACAAGGGTTACAATTAAAGAAGAACCTTCCACTTCTTGTTCAAACACCAAAATTTATTCTTTGATGAGGACCATGGAGATAATGATGGAAATATTGCAAATCAATGACAAAAATCCTCGTAGAAAAAATCAACCTGCTCCTCAGATTCGAAATCCAAATTTTAGAACAAACCCTCCCCAAATCAGATAGACAAAGCCCAAAGATCAAAGGGAAGAAAGAGGGCTCGATCAATATATTAGGCCACCTCTTCAAGAGAATTATGTTGATGAAGGGGAAGAGGTAATTGAGGAGTTGGATGGCATTCACATAAACCTTATGGGGGTTAATTATAATGATTCCATTTTTCTCACTCATGAAGAACATGAACTTTCTCCTTTCACAGACAGAGGTAAATGAGGAAGAGGAAGAATCAGAATAACAAGCCTTCGAAAATGATATAATGGAAGTCCATAGATAATATAATCTGAGAAGAAAGAAATCTAACAACAACCCAACTAAGAAGGCTGCTGAAACAAATAAAGTTGTTGAAGCTAAGAAAACCTCAAATACTACTCCTAAGAAAGTTCTTGAAAATAATAATTCAGAGACTCCAACACAAATAACTCTTGAATCTTCACCAAGGACAGTTCAAACCAAGGTTGCATCCACAAGTCATCCCAACACTATTGCACAAAAATATGTGACTGACAAATTAGAATTGCAGAGCCAGAGCAGAATTTCAACCACTTTCATCTTAGAAGGTGAATTGTCCAAACTAAAGATTCATATTCCTCTGATAGAATTGATGAACAAAGATACGTACAGATCATAGGTCATCAAATCATTAATCATTGAACCGAGAGTAGGCACAAAAGAATTAAACAATGGACCAGGAGTACGCACATACACTGTGAATGTTGTTGATTATCAACTTGAGCTGTTGTTTGGTCCCGAGGTTGAGGGACAAATTGATAATGGTTATGTTCCTCCTTTCTATATCAGTCTAAATATTCATGAAAAGGAATTACATAATGCTATGTTGGATTATGGTGCTTCTCATAATCTTATGCCCAAGGCTGTGGTGGAGAAGTTGGGGCTTGATATCACCAGGCCTTATAAGGACTTATACTCCTTTAACTCCAACAAGGTTAAATGCATAGGTATGATTAAAGATATGTGTATTACCCTGGCACATATACCAACTAAGATCATGGTCATGGATATCATGGTTGCAGACATTCCTCTGAAATATGGTATGTTATTATCTAGATCATGGGGTGCTAATTCAAAGGGCACTTTGCAGTTAGATATTTCTTATGCCACCATCCCTATATTTGGACAATAGAGAAGATTGTACGGAGAGACTCTGATGAAGTACATGGTCAATAGTCAAGAGAATCCACAAAAATATCCCTTGTACCCTGTTCATTCTGACCTAGACTCCTTCATTTTATATAATGATGGTGACTTGGACAGTCAAATTGAACAGTTGGAAGATAATGCATCTGGCATGGAAGAGAGTAAAGCAATCACCGAGGAAAGTAAAAAAGTGACAACAGAAACTGATGAACCAATAGAAAAATTCTAGAGTATGGATTTTGATGGAGATGTTAACAAAGAAGGAGCTGGAATGGGAGTGTGGGTGCATAATCATAGAGAAAAGTATTCAAAAGCTCACTCTTATAAATTGAATTTCCAGTGTACCAATAACATAGCTGAGTATGAAGCATTGATGCTTGTCTTGAAGTTTTTGAAGAAACTTGGTGCCCAAAGGATTATGGTAACAGATGACTCTAAACTAATAATCAAACAGATTAAAGGTGAGTATGTTTCTAAACACCCTAGGCTCAGAGCTTATAAAAATGTTGTTTTAGATTTTCTAGAATGTTTCACTTAAATTGACTTGCAGGTAATTCCCATAGGCTAGAAAATACTTGCAGATGGATTGGATACTTCAACAACCACATGCAAAATACCTTTCCATCCAAATCACCAATACACAGTAGAGGTGAAGTGCAGGCCGACTGTTCCAAATAATATCAGGTACTGGAAAGTATTTGGCAATGATGAACAAATTGAGGATTTACTGCAGTCTAAAAATGATTTTGAGTGTACAAATATAGATGTAGATAGTGATGATGATAGTGTAAATAAGTCAGTCTTATAAAAGGATAGTGTAAATGAAGTAGATTCAGAGGAAATAAATGAAAAAGACGAAGACTCAGATATTTTGCAATTGAAGAATAATGTTTTTCCTAGAGGTTTGGTTCCTTTAGAAGAGTTGTTTGATTTTAACGATGTAGCAAAAAATCCAAAGATTGAACCTAGTGGAAAGGAGGTTGAGGAATGTAATATAGGAACAGAGGAAAAACCCCAATTGATAAAATTATCTAAATATTTACCCCCGGAGAAAAAACACAAATATATTGAGTTGTTTAAGGAATTCGTAGATGTATTTTCTTAGAGCTATGAGGATTTAAAGTCTTATGACACCAACATCATACAACACAAAATCCCAATAAAGCAAGAACATAAGTCTTTCAGGAAGAAACTTAGGAGAATCAATCCAAAGTTACTGCCCCTGATAGAAAAAGATATTAAAAAGATGTATGATGCCAAAATAATAGTCCCCTTAAGATTTTCAAAATGGGTTTCCAATCTGGTTCCCACTAGAAAGAAGACTAGAGAAATCAGGATTTGCATTGATTTTAGAAACCTCAACAAGGTTTCCCTCAAAGACAACTATCCTTTGCCTAAAATGGATCACATATTACAAAAAGTAGTTGGAGCCAGTAGGATCTCTTTGCTAGATGGTTTTTCTGGCTATAACCAAGTCCTTGTCCACCCATATGACCAAGAGAAAACAACTTTCACCATACCCTAGGGAACTTCCATGTATGTGAAAATTCTGTTTGGTTTGATGAATGTTGCTGCCACTTTCCAAATAGCAATGGACATTGCCTTCGTGGGCGAGCTTGATAGGTTTATAGTCATATATTTGTATGATGTTACTGTCTACTCAAAATCAGACGAGGAGCATTTACAACACCTCATACGAGTGTTTGAAAAGTGCATAAAGTTTAGGATTTCATTAAATCCCATGAAAACTCTTTTTGGTTTAGAATAAGGCAAACTGTTAGGGCATATAATCTCTAAATATGGAATCAAGATAAACCCCAACATAATTGTGGCCATCCAAAAGTTAGACCATCCCAGGAACATTAAGGAATTGCAATCCTTCATAGGGAAAATAACTTTTCTAAGAAGATTCATACCCAATTTGGCAGAACTCCTCAGGAACATTACAAATATGCTTAAAAAATATACCAAAATAAAGTGGAACAGAAAAGATAATAGTCCTTTGAGCAAGTAAAACATGCACTTACACAAGCCCCTGTATTAATCATTCCATATTACACTAAGGATTTCTATTTATTCTCTTTTTCATTTGAACACACCATTGTAACAGTCCTATTACAGAAAAACAGTGAAGGGCATGAACAACCCATATCCTTTTTTAGCAATTCATTGAGAGATGTTTCACTAGAATACAATATAATGGAGAAACAAGATTTTTCCCTGGTAAAAGCAATTAAATATTTTAGAGTTTATATTCTCCATTCTCATACTATTGATTATGTTCCAAATGCAGTGGTGAAGGACATTCTGACTCAGGATAACCCTGATGGTAGGAGAGGAAAGCGGATTGTTGTGATTATTGAATATGATATAGAAATCAAACCAACTAAACTGATCAAGGGTCAGGGTTTGGCCAAATTGATGGCTAAATCCAATTTTCATGCTTTAGACATAAACAATTTAGATGCAGTTGATGAACAAGGAGAGCAGGCGACTCCACATGTCAAAGAGGTATTCTCAAATTATCCATGGTACACACACCTTATCTTTGTCTTGCATAATTTACAAGCTCCTCCTGGTCTAACTAAGACTAAAGTTAGATTCTTAAAACTAAAAGCATTGAAATATTGCATTCTGGATGGAAATATTTATTGAAAAGATGTTGGAGGCATTTTACTTAATTGTTTATTAAACGATGAGGCTGACAAGGCATTGCGGGATTTCCATGAAGGATATTGTGGCGGGCATCTAAGTTGGAAGACTACTACTAACAAGATCCTTAGAGCTGGTTTTTACTGGCCCACCTTGTTTGCAGATGTTCATAAAAAGGTAACTTCTTGTCACAAGTGCCAGGTCTTTGAAGGTAAAAGGAAACTTTTTCCTTTGCCTTTGAAACCTATTTCCATGGAAACTCCATTCCATCAATGGGGTTTGGACTTTATTTTCGAGATTCACCCACCCTCTTCGGGACAACATAAGTGGATCCTCACAACTACATACTACTTCACAAAGTGGATTGAGGCTATACCTTGCAGGAAATCCACTGACTCTGTCATTATTAAATTCTTGGAAGCTAATATTCTCTCTCGTTTTGGATTCCCTAGAAAGATTATAATTGATAATGCAACAACTTTCAGATCAAAAAAGATAATAGAATTTTGAAGAAAGTACCAGATTACTTTGGGACACTCCACAGCTTATTACCCTCAGGGAAATGGGTTATATGAGTCCCCAAATAAAATTTTGGTGAATATCATAAAGAAGATGTTGCAGTAAAATAAAAAATCTTGGCACAACAAGTTGGTTCATGCACTTTGGGCTGACAGACTAACTACAAAATGATAAATTGGTATGTCTCCATATCAGCTGGTATATGGAATTGATGTTGTTTTCCCCACCTCTTTGGGCGTTCCTGTTATGAAGTTGTTTCAATAAGTGCATGCAGAGCCTCGTGATATTAAAAGGAGAATCAATCAGATGATCCAACTCCAACAGTCCAGAGAGGAGGTGTATAAATAGAAACAGGTAATTCAAGAGAGCATCAAGAAGATTTATGACAAAAGAACTAAGGAGGATGATTTTGAATTGGGTGATTTAGTACTGAAGTGGGATTCCAGAAATGAAGACAAGGGAAAACGTGGAAATTTTGACAGTTTGTGGAAAGGCCCTTACACCATTCATGCATATAGAGGAAATAATGCATTCCTACTCAAGG
Source organism: Picea engelmannii (assembly GCA_009831015.1). NCBI lineage: Eukaryota > Viridiplantae > Streptophyta > Pinopsida > Pinales > Pinaceae > Picea > Picea engelmannii. Next base: position 841,639 of record ML778774.1, on the reverse strand, counting down.
ACAGTGATCGAGAAGACCTGACAGGAGGACTGGTCAATGGAAATATGCTCAAACATTATGTTCCACTAGAATGAAGATATTATTCATTCACCTCATTGTACAAACCACTGTACTTTTGCCTTTATGTCTTGTGTGAGGTGATTTTTATCTGATGGTTGAAGCCTAAAGAGAATGCCCTAAGTCACTAATATGGATCATCAAATTTAAAATAAGAATAAAGCAAATCAGGATGCAAAAAAACACTAAGGAAGGAGATTCATAGCAACATGTAGCTAGATTCTTGGCACCTCACAAGGAGAGCACCATCCCCAAGTGGAGCCACTGTTATAACCCTATGATTCATAGGATCACTTGGTGATTATTATCTCTTCTTCTAGTCCCATTAAGTTGTAAATAATATTTTATTCTGCAAATGATTTACAAAAGAAAAAGAAAAAGAAAGAAAGAAAAGAAAAAGAAAAAGAAAAAGAAAAAGAAAAAGAAAAAGAAAGAGAGAAAAGAAAAAGAAAAAGAAAGAAAAGAAAAGAAAAAGAAAAGAAAAGAAAAAGAAAAAGAAAAAGAAAGTAAGAAAATACAAAAAATCAAAAGAGGGTATAAAAAAAATAGAAAAGAAAATGATAAAAAACCCATGGAATAATTTGGCTTGATTCATACTATCTAACCATGATCAAGCTCTTTCAATTTATGTAGATAGGATAGTGAATAAAATTGGCTAAACAGTTTAATCTTAGCCAAGTTACATAGGTTAGTGAACAAGTTTGATCAAATAGTTTAAGCTTGGTCAAACATCGTAGGTTAGAGTAATTTTTAACTCAATAGTTTAATTTGGGTTAAGGTGTTAGGTAATTAGATTAGGATTTAGGTTATACTGTATTATTTCAATAAATTGATGAAAGATTGATCAAATGCCTTTTATTTGAGTTAAAATGGTGTATTTTTGACCCCTTGGTGACAAAAGGAAGAATGGGTAAGTTGCAAAAACCCACAAAAATGATTTATCCTAAGTTCAGGAATGAGGTGATAGTTTTGGTGCTTTATGTTAAGATGCATGCTAATCTCAATGACTGGTCATTGGGTGCCAAGATCTATGGTTGACAGGGAATATCAGACCCCCCCGACCTTTCTGACTTTAACGGTGGGGGGTGGGGGTTCGAGTTGGTGGTATTCCATGAGTGGGCACCTCATAATGTGTCACTTTTTTGTTAAATCAGATCCCCCTCACTCCTTACCACTTACTGCCTACCCCCCCTTCCAATTAAACCGCCAAACCACCCATCCATACTACTTCTGCACTCTAACGTCATGCTCCACTACCCCACCTACATGTCATACTCCACTCACTTGTCCCCCATCACAACCCATCCACCTGTTAGCCACTCATTACCCTCCACGTCACCTCCATCTACCCATTTTCCACTCAATTCCCCCCACTTCACATCTGACATGTTTGTTGGCCAATCAATGCAATCGACGATTGTCGTTACCAAGCTAACTCACCATCCACTCCATAACAGACACCTTGTTCAACCATTTAACTCCATTTTTTCGCCATTGTGCACTATTCATGGATCTAGACTCAATAGACGATATCATTTCGCATTCTCCAGAAAACCTTCATCGAGCTTACAGTCAGCAAACCGCCATTAAAGCCTAGTAAACACAGATTACACCTTTTTTGTTTACAGGTATCGTTTTTACGATGGCGCCGAAATCCAAATCTTCTGATATTGTAGAAATTCCTTTCTCCCTTGTCCCGCCGATCTGGATCGTATCCCCCTGGAAGAAAAAGACTATTTAATTGCAGAGACAAAGTGTGAATTTGACTTCTTCTAATTACACTTCTGGCTCAACGACATTTTTCTGGATTAGAGCGACGAGATCGAGCTCTGGGAATCTAACCTTCCACTATATCCTTTTCCCCATACATATCATTTTCCCGAATTTTCCCTGAAATTCCAAGCCTACTACCTCCCGGCCAAAGGGCTATTGTCTCTTCATCTAGAGAAACTCTTTTCACCATCAACCCTCAAGTGATAGATCAAATGTTGTAGATACCCAAAGCCGACTCTATCTCCCCCTTCTCCATTGAAATCCTAACTGAGTTATACTAGAAATTATCCTTCCCACAGAGAAATCAGATATTTTAACTCTTCCTACCTGAAAACGCCCAATTACGAAAGAAAAATCCCCCATATCACTCCATTTTCTTAGTTAAAGGTAACCAGATGATCTCATCCCTTTGTTGCCTCCTAGGATACTATTTTGATGAATGGATAGATGAACCCATTCTTGGTTTTCTATCCATTTTCTCTACTAAGGAAAAGGCTACTACACAGTTTGACTATTGTTAGTTTCTAGCTGACAACATCCATGAACAACTATTCAAGTGTTATACAGAAGGTATGTTCATGTGTTCTTCAATATTGGTGTACCTATTCCTCTTTTTCCAAGCAGACAAGTTCTCCTTGCAGAAGTTGGACGAAGATGGTAATCCTCAACCTATGACCACCTAGACATCCAAAGTGAGGAATAAATCATCCTATTTAGATTTCAAACAGTTCATAGATCAATTCTACCATCCGCTGGTTTGCATGCTCAGTGGAAGAACAAAACCAAGAATAAACGAGGAAATTCAGAGAATTCTACACTTGTAAGACCTAGCTAAAACATGGGACTAGTACCTCTACAAGGATCATAGAGAAATCAGAGTCTAAAAATGTGAATTACCCCCTTACAAGCTTCCAAAGTATTTTCCTGTCAGGATATTTTCTCTGGAATATATCAGATAGATGATAAATTCAGATGATATTCACTTTCTATCTTTCAAGAAAAAACAACAACTCAGGATCAAAGGTCAAATAAGTTCTTTCATTTGTAACAACAGAGCTGCAAGGGAAGAATCGAACAAGATGTTAAAGGAAATGAAGTTCAGTCAAAGTTTCCCCTACCACTATGACCCCTGTGGCATCATTGCAGAAACCAGGTTAAAGAACAAGATTTTTCCCTACGTTCATGTGCCTAAACCTGAAGTTGAGAAATTCATGAACCAGACAGAGTGGGAGGAAAACACTTTGCTAGACACTAAAATTTTTTTTTATCCTACCAACACTCCATGGGTGCTAGCAGAGAAGAGAACCAAGAAATAAGTATCTCCCTCAATCACAGAAGTCTCAGCTGAAGACTTCCAAGTCTATAGGAAGAGGCCCAAGACCAGCCATACACCTGACAGGTCTGGAGAAGAAGAAACTCAGTCCACCACAGTTATGGAAGGACCACATTCATCACTCTTCTCAGGTATCCAACAAATGATGTCCACTTCCTCATCAAAGAAACATACTGATACCACATTGTCAACTAAGTCCTCACAGGAGCCTACATGACTTAATATTTTTGAGAAATATAACTTGATCAAGAAGAAGAATGAGATGCTGACCAACAACACCTATGCACAGTTCTAGAAATAGACATTCACAACACAACACATGTTACTTTCTTCCTTCGACACAAAAAAATGAAGGATGCACATGGCATTTTTGCAGGCACAAGTGCCTCACCCTAAGGCAATTTCTAATTACAAGAGTTCAATGTTTGAGTTTTATATAAAAGAGGTGCATCCAACTGATTAGAAGGATATTCACAAACAGACTGGGGATATGATTTTCTCCACTCTGAAAAACACCTCCATGACCATTGCAAAGTTGCAGGTCTCTTTAAACAATGTCCAGTCTCAGCTCAAGAGAGAAAAGATATCCTCCTTGGCCAAGGATAACTAGATCAAGTCCCTAGAAGAACTGGTATTGAAAATTGGATATGATCCATCCAATGTCAAAGCAACATAATAACTCCTCAAGAAGAAGAATGTTGATATAACATCCTTAAGGAAACAACTAAAAATCCTAGCCACTAAAGATCCACAAGCAAAGTAAATGGCTGAGACTGAAGGCCACAAGGAGGAAATGTTGAAACTAATCATGGAGCAGAATGCACAGATCAAGGAGATGGAGGCCAAGATGGAGAATTTAGTCAAAGAGAAGGGACATAATGTACCAATGGAGGTCATCCCATTGAATGCAATTCCTCTCACAAGAATTATCACAACCACAACAACAACAACCACTACAACAGAATTTCCAGTAGCCATTCCAATAACAACTACAAATGCATCTGATAAATTGGCAAAGTCAATGGAAGACATGACTCTACAAGGGGAAGAAATCAGAAGATTGCAGGAAGAGATTAATAACCTCTAGAAGTTGAAATCCACATTTCAGTCTAGCTACAACACAGATATGCACAAATCACAGAGGCTCAAACAAGAATTGCAGAAGTTGCAGAAGGAGACAATCATGTCCAAGACACTGTTAGAGGCCAAGCATAAAATCTTGATAGACATCTTCCAATCAATGACACAGATGGCCCCTGATACAAATTTTTTTTTAGCAGCACAAGCTTGTGCAAAGAGCCATACAAGCCATTGTAAAGATAAGGGGAGAATTGGGAGAAATGCCTACCAAGGCTACAAATATCATCAAGTTCTTGAATTCAAAATAAAGAAGAGTTGGAAGCTCTATAAATAGAGGATAGGACAAAAACAATACTTGAGGTCAAGAAGGGGTTAATGCTACAACTTGAGGAGAAATCCCAGTCAATGGATATTGGAGTGAAAAGGTTTTTTAGCAAGATAGAATCACTACACAAGAAATGTCTTCCAGGTTTAATAGTGATAAATGAAAAACTGATTACTCTGTCATAATACAAACAGAATATCCTTGTAGTGGAAAAACATACCTCTAAATTTGCAGGCATCCAAGTCAGCATCACTGGAAAGGAGTTCTTGGAAACTCTACAGTTGGACCTGAGCATCCAACATGAGATAAAATACATCTTCATCACTAAGCCAACCTTTGCCAAGTACACAAAAATGGATGAAACTTATAGAAGATTACTCAAGATCACCATCCCCAGTCAAAAGAGATGGGAATACCTATGTGCCTTGATCGAGTAGAGATGATGTGGACATCCGAGTCAACACGAGGAATACAGTCAGAGTCGAGTGAATGAATCACCAACTACTTTCCCAAAAATCAACATTCAGGATTTGGAAAGATCACCGAGAGTCCTATTATTCTGTAATATGTAATCTAGTTAGTTGGATTTTTCCTCCACCATATCCTAGTCATTAATGATAGGATTGAATGTAATTGTTTTATAAATACTTCTTACTTTGAAGTATTGAGGGTTGATTTTTACGCCTAGGAAGATATCATTGTAATCTTTTTGAGAAGATCAACCAGTAATAAAAAGACAGATTCGTAGGATTCTTCTGTTTGGATGTTGGTGATGTTATCTTACTTTGTTAATGTTTATCTTATTCTGTAATCATTTTGTTTTATGTTTCTAATCATTTAAAGGAAGTTAATGAACATAATTTGTCTCAGACATTTTGTTTCTAGTCTTTAGCGATCTACATGTTATTCTTCTGATATTAATCAAACAAATTCTTAACTTCTTTTTTAGATTGAATACCTCACCTGTTCTATCTTTCCACCACATTTAATTCTAAAAGATCCAACATTCTCACTATCTCACCCTATGAACAAATATTATAAAAGCTGTAATCAGAAATTAATCTTTAACACATACCCCATAGCCCAATGGATGTTTAAAGCAATACTTCAGCCAATCTTTACAAATAAAAAAAACAAACCCAGATTATTTTAATGAGCATAATGTATTAAAATTCAAAATAGATCTAAATATTACATAGATATCCCTCTCTGAAATTGGCAGGGCTAGATCCTAGTTTCAAAGTTTTTTTGGTAAGTTACCTCTGTCAAATTTCTTCTGCACCTGACAACCTTTAGGAATTTACAGAGTGCTAACACATCTCACTC
>ML778774.1:821523-831780 GCA_009831015.1 Picea engelmannii | reverse complement strand
ACCCCCCATATTTGTCTCCTTCTCACACACTCTCTTTATATTCCTCTCTCCCCTTATCACACTCTCTATCTTCCTCTATCTCCATCCCCCCTCTATGTCTTCCTTTCTCTGTCTCTCACACTCTCATACACTCTCTCTCTACCCCCCCCTCTATATATTTCTCTCTCTCTCTCTTAGACTCTCAAACACTATAGTAAGTTTGGTATATCACAAGGAAAGAAATGGCCTTGATCTAGACATGGAAATACCTTGACCTAGAGCTAGAGCTAGACATATCAAGGTATGGAAATACCTAAAATTATAACATAGACCATGACCTAGACCATATACCATGACCTAGACCATGAACGTGACCTATACAATCACCATGATGTAAACCATGACATAGACATAGAGCTATACCTATACCATGACCTATACCACAACATAGTCCTAGAGATAGACCTAGACCATGGCCTATACCTATACCATGACCATGAACATAACCATGAACTAGACCATGACCTAGACCTAGATCTTGAATTAGACCATGACCTAGACCCACTTATCTCCATTTAAGCCTAGGCATAAACTATACTCTACCCTTAACCTTACACACCTAACCCGTAAGTGCAATATTCCTATACCTCTTGTTGAAAGCCCCAAAAACCTTGAATCTCCATATTGGTGCTCTAACCATCGCTCTATTCTTTAAAACACTTTCAATATTAATCCCTTAGGTCCTAGTTGTCCCCAAATCCCTATACATGTTTATTCATAAAAAAGTTCGGTCTACAATAAATACTATATCCAATGAATTAAGAGAATGCATGCACTCTTGTGACTTGAAATCCTTGAGGTTGAGTGTGCTTGGCACTCATCCCTACCCAACAGGAACACACACATGTTCCTAGAACATGTGTGTGCTTTAGTGCGCACACATTTTAGGAACAAATGTGCATTTCTTGTTGGGGAGGTTTATGTGCCAATCACACTCCTCATATTCATATATCTCTTTACTCGAACATACTGACATATGCACGCAGAAATAACAAGAAAATACATGTTTTTGTTCCTTTTGTCTTGTTGTTTAATTCGTAGACAATTTTGTGCTATTGGAAGACAATTGTGGGAAGAATTTGAAGAATTGTTTTTCCAATTGGAATTGGAATTGGTAGTTGTGTCTTCTTGTGTAATACCAAGATTTTTTTTTCCAATTATAATCTGAATTGTTAGTTGTGTGTTCTTGTGTAATACAAAGAGAAAATTTGTCCAATTGGAATTCATAGTTGTCTTCTTGTGTAATAACAAGATAAACTTTCCGAATCAAATTTGTTAGTTGTGTCATCTTGTGTAATACCAAGACAAATTTGTCGATTGGAATTGGAATTGTTATTTGTGTCCTCTTGTGTAATACCAAGAAATGTTTTTCCAATTGGAGTTGTTAGTTTTTTCTTCTTGTGTAATACCAAGACAAATTTGTCCAATTGGAATTGTTAGGTGTGTCTTCTTGTGTAGTACCAAGGAAAATTTGTCGAATTGGAATTATCAGTTGTGTTTTCTTGTGTAATACCAAGACAAATTTGTCCAATTGGAATTGGAATTGTTAGTTGTGTCTTCTTGTGTAATACCAAGACAAATTGGTGTAATTGTAATTGGAATTGTTAGTTGTATCTTCTTGTGTAATATCACGACAAAAAAAATTTGGTGTGCATTGAAGACAATTTTTCTCTTTAAACATAGAGAACATATGGAATCGAGGTAGAAATTCCTCAAGGAAAGAAAATAACATTGAAAAGGTAAATGAATAAATAGAAAAGGAAAGGTCATGTATGTCAAAATGTAGGATTTCAATAGAGGGTAATCCAATTTCTAGTGGAATAGATGTCGTTGTTGTTTATCCTCCATCACCACAAGAAAAGTGCAATATTTCAATAGACACCATTCCAATTTAGACTTATATTGTTCCTTCAATCACTATTTCATAAAGATAAGTTGTTCTGGATGACCAGATGATGGAGGATTTTCTTGGAGTTGATTATACAATGGATGAAATTAGAGAGGCAGCTAGTGAACAACCTTCTAGTGGAGAAGTTATTGTGGTGGAAACTCTTATTAAATAGTTAGACGTTCTAAAAACTAGTCATGGGCATGTCCAGTCTCCTCCCAGAATTGATCCTCTAGTGAGTCAAGGGGAAATAATTGCAATGTTTTTAACTCCATAACAAGGAGGTCAAGAGTGCCAAAATACAGGCTCATCCTCCCTACCTATATTGAGCAGTGTGTAGTGAGGAACTCCTAAATGCATTCACATGGATGAAAGTGGTCTAGCATCACTTGAAGGTAAGTTACCTAAACAAACTATTCGTTGTCACTCTTATAAAATCATTAAAGAATATTTTGAACCACAATATGATGGTAATAAATGGCAATTATTTTTGGCTCTATTAAAATCTAGAAGTTTGGCTGCTGTCAGGAGAATTCTAGGCATCAAAACAGTCAAAAGTTTAGAAACAATTCATCATATTGTTAGAAACCTTGAGGATGCTTTTCAAAAAATTGTTAATAAATCTCGTTCACTGTAATGCAGCCTGATGTGTCTTGTCGCAATCAATTGTTAGCAAGATCACAAGAAAACATCGTTTTCTCCAAAAAAAACTCTCATCTCATGAAACACAATATCAAAACCATTATAAAGTATTACAATAGATGAGATATCCTCAACACGGGTGGCCCAATAGATTTTTGGGCCTTCAATGGTAAGCTACCTCGTTTTGACATGAAGTTAATTGGATAATTTAAGGGAGTAATACTTGATTTCTTGCATGAGAACAATAAGCCTTCTTCCAACCAAAAATATGTATTAAAAATGAGAATGGGATCTAGGGACCTTCAACCCCATATTAAAGACTTTCTTGACATTACATAGAAAAAGTTGTATGAGAGATTCATAATAGTACATAGTGCACTTAACTTGGGCCAAATATATTTCCCTAAATGCAAGCCTTGATATGTTCTAATAAAAAAATTCATAACACCTGTTGTTGTAGATATCACATTGAGTATGGTTATTAGTATGACACACACACACACATATCGTGTATTTCATAACACCCTTGTGCACAAATGCTCAATTATATTCCGTTGTCATCATTTAGAGAATTTATTCACAACATATTATGTACAAGGCCAAAGGGTTGTACACTTTATTAAAAATATTTCTTAGATGGTACATGCCCTAGGTGTAGTGGAATGTAATTACTGAGAAAGTGCATTATTTAAGTGATGAGTATGAATTGGGGAGGAAGGAGGTTTCCTTGAATTTTTTTAAATATGTCTCATATGATATTGAAGGAGGGAAGGAAAGAAAAAATATACAATTGGTGACTTCCTAGGTACGAGTATGTGACTTCATCAAGGACTTCGTAAAAAATACAAGGCAATGTGTTCAACATGTCCATGTGGCTCGACGAAAGGACGTGAATTTTAGAATATGGATATATAAATTTCCCATTGGTATCGTCTTATTGGTGGTTTGTTTTGCTGATAAATACACCCATGAATCTCAAAATGAAATTCAAAGCCAATATTATCACTAAGAGAAGGTCAACATTATGGTCCATATCACATATAGGCATGGACTAGATAGTAATGAAGATAACAAATTTATATTGAAGGAGTATCACTTCTACATAAGCGATGATCAATACCATGAATTAGCCTATATACAAATTTGATTTCAGTTGTTTTACAATTGCCTTAAGGAAAATAACATATAGATGAATCAACATTGGATTTGTTTATATGGTTTCATGGCTAGTTCAAAAAATATCGTGTATTTCAATGGTTGTGTGTGTTGCACTAAAAACTCAAGGTACCACATATTTGGAACTATCTTAAGTCTGGCCATGAGAAAGTGGAGAATGATGGAGTAGGCACATGTTCTTTCCCTCTCTTAGACTCACACTCTCTCTACCCCCCTCCTTCTCTCTCTCCCCATCCCTCCCTAGGGAACTCGTGGATTCCACTCAGTTAGAACATCATAAAATGCAATACTAGTTGAAATATGGACAAGAAAACTTTATTGCTTATGTGGTCCATGTAGTAGTAATGAATGGGATGATGGTGAATCCACATACTGGGTTGATAGATGAGATCATGTATCACTCCTCATTGGTCAATGTATAACTATGTAATTATCTTAGTTGGAGGAGTACCAATCAAATATTTCAGCAGATTATGTTCACGTCTAAGATATTTTACTACTAGGTTCGATGAAACATTCTATTAAATTTTGAATAAGTAGCATCAACGTTTTATCCTTTGGTCATTTATTAGATTCATGTGTTGGCACTTGTTGGATGCAAGCCGAGTCAAGAAGAAAGGATATTTTCGGAGGAGAAGCATGCAAGGAGGAAAGGACAGATGGAAGGAGAAGCAACATGTGTAAGAGAAGCAGGCGAGGAACACATTTAAGGAAGACCTAACGATGCTAGGGTTAGGTTTTTTGTAATGTATCGTAATGGATGGTGAGCCAAGGATATAAATAAGTAGTACTTCGAGGAAGAAAGAGAGAGGGAGACATAGACAAAAACACACACAGAGAGAGAGAGAATTGTAAGAACTATACGAGTCATTAAGCTGGTGAGCTAGGGAATTAGTAAGAGACTCGATCCCGAGGGTTAGATCATAGGTTGAGGAGCCTAGTGTGATCTAGTCAGCCTCAAAGGGATCAAGGATCATGTGGAATATAATGAGACCTAATATTCTAAACACATGTGCCGTGATATATTACTGAACCATAATAAAATATTGAGAGCCAGATCTTTGTGAACGTAGCCCAAGAGGGGTTGAACCACGGTAACACCTATGTTATGTGCATGAATGTATGTGTCTTTATGGTTGATTAACTATTGAATGTTAGATGAATGAATTAACTAGTTAGATATGGTATTCTTCATGCATGAATAGAATTGTTTTTATAATTAGAGGTTAGACTGAATAAATAAATATTATAGAGTACAACCCCAAATCTCCTCTCATTCCCAGGTTCTAAACACCTGAGTATTTCAGCCACCCATAAGCTATCTCGGGTGAGACTGTGTAGTACACTCTATGTGTTGCGTTGCCTTCTGTTCTACCAGAGGGGTTGATAGTCTTAAAGGAATTTTTTGGTAGGTTATCAAATCTGAACCACTTACCACCTACCCCCCCTCCGAGTAAACCGCCAAACCACCTATCCATACTACTTCCTCACTTCGATGTCACACTCCACTACCCTACCTACACGTCATACTCCACTCACCTATCCCCCATCACATCCCATCCACTCGTTAGCCACTCATTACACTCCATGTCGCCTCCATATACCTGTTTTCCACTCAATTCCCCCCACATCACGTCTGACATGTCCTTTGGCCAATCAATGCAATCATCCATTGTCGTTACCAAGCCAACCCACCATCCACTCCATAACAGATACCCCACTCAACCATTTAACTCCATTTTTTCTCCATTGTGCATAGTTCATTGATCCAGAATCAGTCGACACTATCATTTCCCGTTCTCTAGATAACCGTCATCGAGATTATAGTTATCAAACCCCCATTAAATATTGGTAAACACATATTACACATTTTTTGTTTGCAGGTATCCATTTGATGATGGCACCCAAATCCAAATCTTTTGAAATTGTAGAAAATAATTTCCTCCCTCCTCCCGTTGATCTGGACCGTATCCCCCTGGAAGATAAAGGTTATTTAATTGCAGAGCCAAAGTGTGAATTCAACTTCTTCAAATTACACTTTAGGCTCAAGAATGTTTTTTTGGATCAGAGCAACGCGATCGGTCTCTAGGAATATAACCTTACATTGTATATTTTTCCCCAGACATATCATTTTATCAAATTTTCCCTGAAATGCCAAGCCCACTACCTTCCCTGCCAAAGGGCCATTGTCTCCTCTTTCGGAGAAACTCGTTTCACCATCACCCCTCAAGCGATAGATCAAATGTTGCAGATACCCATAGTCGACTCTCCCTCCACCTTTTCCATTGAAATCCTGACTGATTTAGACCAGAAATTATCCTTCCCATAGAGAGCTTAGATATTTGAACTCTTCCTACCTGAAAACGACCAATTACCAAAGAAAAATCCCCCATATCACTCCTCCATTTTCTGATTTAAAGGTAACCAAATTATCTCATCCCTTTGTTGCCTCCTAGGATACTATTCTGATGAATGGGTAGATGAACCCATTCTGGGTTTTCTATCCATTTTCTCTATTGAGGAAAAGGATACTACATAGTTTGACTATAGTTAGTTTCTAGATGACAACATCCATGAAGAGTTGTTCAAGTGTTCTACACAAGGTATGTTCAGGTATTTTTCAATGTTGGTGTACCTGTTCCTCTTTTTTCAAGTAGACAAGTTCTCCTTTTCCTAGTAGAAGTTGGACCAAAATGGTAATCCTCAACCTGTGACCTCCTAGACATCCATAGTGAGGAATAACTCATCCGATTTCAACTTCAAAAAGTTCATAGATCAATTCTACCATCCAGTGGTATGCATGCTCAGTGGAATAACAAAACCAAGAATAAACAAGGAAATTTAGAGAATTCTACACTTGTCAGACCTAGCTAAAAAACGGGACTGGTACCTCTACCAGGATCATACAAAAATTAGAATCTACGGATGTGAATTACCCCCTTACAAGATGCCAATGTATTTTCCTGTCAGGATATTTTCTCTAGAATATATCACACAGATGATAAATTCAGATGATATTCACTTTGTAGCTTTGAAGAAAAAACAACAGCGCAGGATCAAAGGTCAAATAGGTTCTTTCATATGCAACAACAGAGATGCAGGGGAATAATCCAACAAGATGTTAAAGGAAATGAATTTCAGTCAAAGTTTCCCCTAGCACTATGAACCCTGTGGCATCATTGCAAAAACTAGGTTAAAGAACAAGATTTATCCCTACGCTCATGTGCCTAAACATGAAGTTGAAAAATTCATGAACCAGATAGAGTGGGAGGAAAACACTATGTTAGACACTGAACATAAAATTTCTCCTACCAACACTCCACAGGTGCCAACAAAGAAGAGAACTAGGAAATAAGTATCTCCCTCAATTATAGAGGTCTCAACTGAAGACTTCCAAGTCTACGGGAAGAGGCCCAAGACCAGCCATACACCTAACGGGTCTGGAGAAGAAGAAACTCAGTCCACCACAATTATGGATGGACCACATTCATCACTCTTATCAGGTAGCCAACAAACAATGTCCACTTCCTCATCAAAGAAACATACTAATACCACATTGCCAACTAAGTCTTGACATGAGGCTACATGACTTAATAGTTTTGAGAAATATAACTTGACCAAGAAGAAGAATGACATGCTGACCAACAAAACGTATGCACAGTTCTGGAAATAGACGTCCACAACACAACACATGTTACTTTATAACTTCGACATATAAAAAGGAAGGATGCACATGGAATTTTTGTAGGCACAAGTGCCTCACCCCAATGCAATTTCTAATTACAAGAGGTCAACGTTTGAGTTTTATATAAAAGAGGTGCATCCAGCTGATCAGATGGATATGCATAGATAGAATGGGGAGATGATTTTCTCCACTCTGGAAAACACCTCCCTGACTGCTGCAAAGTTGCAGGTCTCTTTAAATAATGTCCAGTCTCAACTCAAGCTAGAAAATATATCCTCCCTGGCCAAGGATAACAAGATCAAGTCCCTAGAAGAACTGGTATTGAAAGTTGGATATGATCCATCCAATGTCAAATTAGCAGAAGAAATCCTCAAGAATAATAATTTTGATATAACATCCTTTAGGAAACAACTGAAAATGCCAGTCACTGAAGATCCACAAGAAAAGGAAATGGATGAGATTGAAGGCCACAAGGAGGAAATGTTGAAACTAATCATGGAGCAGAATGCACAGATCAAGGAGCTGGAGGCCGAGATGGAGAAGTTGGTCAAAGAGAAGGGGCGGAATGTGCTAATGGAGGTCATCCCACTGAATGTAATTCCTTTAACAGGAATTAGCACAGCCACAACAACAACAACCGGTACAACATAATTTCCAGCAACCATTCCAATAACAACTATAGATTCATATGAGAAATTGGCAAAGTCAATGGAAGACATGAATCTGCAAGGGGAAGAAATCAGAATATTGTAGGAAGAGAATAATAACCTCCAGAATATGAAATCCACATTTCAATCTAGCTATAACACAGAGATGCACAAATTATAGAGGCTCAAAAAAGAACTACAAAAGGAGACAGTCATGGCCAATACACTATTAATGGCCAAGGAGAACATATGGATATACATATTCCAATAAATGACAGAGATATGGCCCCTGATACAATTTTTTTTTTAGAAGAACAAGCTTGTGCAAAGATCCAGACAAGCCATTGTAAAGATAAGGGGGGAATTGGGAGAAATGCCTACCAAGGCTATAGAGATCATCAGGTTCTTGAATTCCAAAACTAAAGAAGATTTGGAAGCTCTAGAAATAGAGGATAGGATAGAAACAATCCTTGAGGTCAAGAAGGGTTTGACCAAGAAGGGTTTAATGCTACAACTTGAGGAGAAATCCTAGTCAATGGATATTGGAGTGCAAAGTTTTTTCAGCAAGATAGACTCACTACACAAGAAAGGTCTTCCAGGTTTACTAGTGATAAATGAAAAATTGATTACTCTGTCAGACTACAAACAGAAGATCCTTGCAGTGGAAACATATAGCTCTAAATTTGTAGGCATCCAAGGGATCATCACTGGAAAGGCGTTCTTGGAAACTCTACAGTTGGACTTGAGCATCCAGAATCAGATAAAATACATCTTCATCACCAAGCCAACCTTTCCCAAGTACATAGAAATGGATGAAACTTACAAAAGATTACTCAAGATCACCATCCCCAGTCGAAAGATATGGGAAGAACTATGTGCCTTGATCAAGTAGAGATGATGTGGACATTCGATTCAGCACGAGGAAGACAGTGAGAGTCGAGTGAATGAATCACCAACTACTTTCCTAGAAATCAACATTCAAGATTTGGACAGATCACCAAGAGTCCTATTATTTTGTAATATGTAATCTAGTTAGTTAGATTTTTCCTCCACCATATCCTAGTCATTAATGACATGATCGAATGTAATTTTTGTATAAATACTCCTTACTTTAAATTATTGAGGGTTGATTTTTGCGCCCAGGAAGCTATCATTGTAATCTTTTTGAGAAGATCGACCAGTAATAAAAAGACAGATTCATAGGATTCCTGCGTTTGGATGTTGGTGATGTTATCTTACTTTGTTAATGTTTATCTTACTCTGTAATAATTTGTTTTTCTATTTATAATCGTTTAAAGGAAGTTAATGAAGAAAATTTGTCTCAGACATTTAGTTTCTAGTCTTTAGCAATATGAATGTTATTCTTCTGATATTAATCAAAGAAATTCTGAACTGCTTCTTTCTTTGATTGAATACCTCACTTGTTCTATATTTCCACCACATTTAATTCTAAAAGATCCAACATTATCACTATCTTGCTCTATGAATAAATCTTATAAAAGATGTAATCAGATCTTAATCTTTAACATAGACCCCATATCCCAATGGATGTTTAAAGAAATACTTCAACCAATCTTTACAAAAAAAAAAAACAAACCCATATTATTTTAACTATCCTAATATATTAAAATTCAAAACATATCTAAATATTATAGAGAGATCCCTCTCTGAAACTGGTAGGGCTAGATCCTAGTTTCGAAGTGGTTTTGGTAAGTTACCTCTATCAAATTTCTTCTGCCCTTGACAACCTCTGGGAATTTACAGAGTGCTAACACATCTCACTCTCAAGCTCTATTTTACTCTTGTTGTCTCTTTCCTTGCTTCCCCATATCTCCCTCTCCCCCCTCTCTCACTTACATATACCCTTCTCTCCCACTCACTCTATATCCCCCTCAATTTCTTGCTCATTGTATCCCCCTCCCTCTCTCTCCTTATCTCCCCCAATTTCTCTCTTTATATCTCTCTACCCACCCTTTCCTATCTCTCCCCCTTTCTCTCACACTCTGTCTCATTCTCTCTCGCCCTCCGCCCTCTCTCTCCCCTCCCTCTCTCTCCTTCACTCTCCCCCAATTTCTCTCTTTATATCTCTCTACCCACCCTTTCCTATCTCTCCTCCCTTTCTCTCACACACTCTCTCTCCCCTCCCTCCCAAAATATTTCCTCTCTCTTTCCCCCTCCCT